>JAVTVY010002968.1:0-33642 GCA_036873755.1 Hanleya hanleyi | reverse complement strand
AAACTAATAATTATTCTATTATAACAAGGTCAAATCATTCTTTTGATTTGAACGGGTATGGAGTTACCTTTATAGTGAGGGCCGTTTGCCACACAGCCCAACAAAACTTTATGGTCAAAATAAACTATCCATATATAACACTCGGCCATAATGTCATTGACACATTTAGAAATAAATGTTATGGTGAAGAAAATGTTATCGTCATAGATCGGTAGTCCACACATAGACTGAGGAGCAGAAATATGGAGTTGAGCAGAGAGTTCCATGCTAGAAGAGACGATAAAAAGCTCTTCAGAGATGACTGGTCCAGTCCATGCTCGCTTTGCTACATATTTCCTAATCAAGGGGGATTGTAGCAACTACGCGACAATTGTGTCATCAGCTGTTGTCAGGTCGCCAAATGTCACAATTTTGTCATTAGCAGGCGACTCTGTGTGCAGCGTCAACCGCTATAGTCGCGATTACGACATTAGCTGGCGACTCTGCATGCAGAGTCAACCACTTAGTACTTGCTACAGGGCATACGCTGGACCTTTCATGAACAATAAGTTTGTCATACAGAACACATGTTTTTATGTCAGATGATCAGGTGCAAATGAAACAGAATTCAAAATCTGATTCTGTTTGAAAGGTAATCAAAAATTCTTTTCTGGAATGGTTGGTTATATATCCCCGAGTGGTCGACGTTGACCATACGACTGTCAATATCGTCAAATCATCAAACCTCAGAAGCACACCGTAAATATACAAATGGATTTGAAGGAACTCTGAAAGGATTTTAGCTTTGAGGATGGGAACAGCGTTTCTGAAGAGTACAACAGCTGTTTGGTCAACTTGATGAACAGCAACACAAACTAAGATGGTCTATCAGTATAGATGTGTTCAAAAAGTCTTGTTGAACTCGACTTTCCATTCACAATGAAGGTCAGCAAGAATATCAACGTAAACGTGCAGGGCAGGACGTTCAAATAAATGCGTTTACATCGACAGAAGACGGACAATAGACGGCCAAATGTAGCTCCTATGCATGGCTTGTTAGACGGCATGGACTACATATTTCCTGTTTGTTCAAGACATAAAAACAATTCTTATGAACCTGCATATTGAAATCTTAGACATGATGATAAAGTCAAGAGAATTATAGAACCAACAACATCTCAAACATTTTATGTTAGCCTCAACAGGTGTCATGGGGTCTACACTCGACCATTATAATTCAAAGACTTGGGCCAAAAGCCAGTGCAGTGCGGTCTTTTCCCTTTTTTATGCTACATCGGGAAGATCTCAGATCATAGGTGATATTTAATAGATATCTTCTAGACAGTATAAAGAAGAGAAAACGGAGGGAAAGGGGATAGAGGTTCACTGGACATATGATGTGTAGATTCCTTGACAGAGTTTGCCAAATAAAAATATTGGCGCAACAGAAGGAGAACCAAACTATCGCAAGAGGAACTATTAATGATAGAGCTGTCTCAAAACACGATCATTAGTTGTACAAAACTGAATGATGACATCTAATACCAATGGTCAACACGTGTCACCACTTTGATACAGGGAAATAAATGCAGGTATATAGTATAGTCTCTTGTACGAAAGATGTAATCAGCCTCAAAATGGATGGATTTGGTAAACTCTCCCCTGTGTATTATTCAGCAGAGAAGTTTGCTAAAGCATCACATGTACTACATTTGATGATAGTGGGGTCGCCAATATACAACGAATGCAAGAATATCTTGTCAGAGAAATTTGAAACTCTGCCCGCTTCGACGGGCTTTCTGTTTCGCCATTGAGTGTGTGCTGTACGCGGAGAGGAAAATGACGTCACTGCGGGACGTATGAGTGACGTAGCGACGCTCACGAATCTGAATGCTGAACAGCTGTAGCTATGAGATAACGTCATGGCTCGTGCCTACGGTAATGTCGCATAGCATACGTTGGTAGAATGCACCACACGTGTATACGCTTGTTGACACGGCCGTGAAAAAATAAACGGCATGCCATGCCGTTTATTTTTATAGATCAATTCCTTCTATTTTCACGTGAATGGTAGAAACAAGTTTAGTTTTTTGTGGTCAGATGTGTTTCATTTTGTATCTGTTGTAACATATGCCACTTTCGCTGAGTTTGAAAGACATCGATTTCAGCCCAGATTTGAGGCTGATTACATCTTTTGAATATCTTCACACGAACCAGTGTTTTTTCGATGCTCTAATATGGCATTTTCCAGTGTTGACATACACAAGCATTGCAGTCGGGTGGTTCATCGATATTAAATAAAACCATTCGATATCTGTTTCACTTTCATTTCCTGGCATGCTTTCACTGCTGGTAGAGGATATTCTTCCTATGTGTGTTTGCTGCCTGGAACATAGACTGGATCCAGCCCCTGTTTCATAATGTATTTTAAACAAACAAGAGGAAACAAGAGGAAGTAACTCTGCCTATTAAGAAATGCTTGAAACAGGGACTGGACGGAACGTCACAAGGGAGCTAACTTTGCAAGAAAAAATGCACAATATACTGTGCATTTTTTTGTCACCAATGAAAACTCCGTATTCTGACCCCGCCCCCAACTCAAAGGATTTGATTGGTTCGTTCATATACGCACGCTGGAAGCAATGCGTTCATGGGACGTCAACAATGAGAATGACGTTACTACCATGACCTCAACAATGGGAATGACGTTACTGCCGAGACGTCACAGTATGACGTTAGAATGAAATTGATACAAATGTTGCGACCGAAGGTAAAAACATGCCAATCGTCCAGACTAACCACGCCTCCAGATAGAATCTTTACACGACGAAACCCATCAAATCGTCCAGTCTCTATTTTAAAAATATTTTTTTCATTTTTTTTGTCATTCTATTTATTTATTTATCAAACGTATATATGTAAAGATCATTTTATTTTTATTACATAGTACATATGAAATAGAGACTCATCCAGTCTACCTGGAACACTGCTACAGGACGTTGGCAAGCCATCGTCTCCACTTCTAGGGGAGAGATTGTTACGGTATTTTTTTCTGAAAATTTTGAAGTTTATTTCATGAAACAAATCCTGCTGGTTTCTGAGATATTCCACTGCAATGATTTGTGGGTGTAGTACAAATTTGGTTTCCAAGTGAGCATTGTTTGTTTCGAAACGAAGAAGAGGATATTAGATAGAAAAATAATGGCATATTTTCATTTTTATAATGCATAAGATTCTGATTCTTTTGCATTCCATTAACATTGTATTTACAGGTTATCGGATATCACCTTTGCGACTTGGTTACCAAGAGGTTCTGAAATATGGTCACCATAGCAACCGATAACCAAAAGGTTTATTCCAGGAACTTAACTAGTAAAAGTAATTTTGATCATGAATATTGCATGTTCAGTAATTCAGAGTTAATAACCCGCGCAATTGCCCCAAAAAGCTCTCAGTAACCTTATGGTATGGTAACAATGTTCTTGAAAATTGATTCGAATCCGTCCAAATCTGGAATAGTTCGCATAATGCTATGAGCAATATTATAAGTTTGAAAGAGATTTTGCTTATAGGTATGTGAATATTCCGGTTTGATGGATAAGAATGTCCGGTTCATCCGTCATGTAAGAACTCACGAGAAAGAGAGGACCACTGGGGTGGGTGGTGGGGAGAAAAAGGGAGGTAACCTGCGTAACGTACCTACATCACTTCAGCTGAGACTGTCTACAATTGTCAGCGTCACTACGTCACTCGAGAGAGACACTTTTTTATTGGTGTAATGTACCTGTGCAACTTCAGGTGAGACCCCCTCTAAAATTGTTAGCGTCACGACGTCACTTCGGCCAGATACTTTTTTATTTACATAACGATCCTGCGTAACGTGCACCCTCTCTAAAATTGGGAGCGTCATTACGTCACTGCGGACCGATACCTTTTTATTTGCATAACGTACCTGCATAAAGTCAGGTGAGATTCCCTCTGTAATTGTCAGCGTCATTACGTCACTTCGGACATACACCTTTTTGTTTGCGTAACGTTTCTGCGTTACTTCGCATGAGACTGTCTCTGAAATTGTCAGCATCACTACGTCATTTCAGACAGACACCTTTTTAGTTGCGTAACATTTCTGCGTAACTTTGCGTGAGACTGTCTCTAAAATTGTCAGCGGCACTGCGTCATTTCGGACAGATATCGTCTTATTTGTGTAACGTACCTGCATCACTTTGATACTCTCTCTACAATTGTCAGTGTTACTTCACTTCGGACAGTTACCTTTTATTTGCGCAATGTAGCCTACCTGCATCAGTTCAGGTGAGACTCTCTCTAAACTTGTCAGCGTCACTACGTCACTCCAGATAGACACCTATTTATTTGCGTAACGTACCCGCGTTACTTCAGGTGAGACCCTCTCTAAAATTGTTTGCGTCACTACGTCACTCCGGACAGATTCAAAGCTGGTTAGGGAGGAATATTCATGTAGTCCACTGTCAAAGTGAGGTCAGGGAGGAATGTTTGCGTAGTCCAGTATCAGATTAGGTTTAATCATGCAACCCAGGGCCTGATTAACATGTTATATTGTTTGGGAACCATATGAGTTTGAGAGCGCAATTGAGCAAATCATGATATACATTCCTCGGGGGGGGGGGGGTGGGGTTACAAAATCCTTCTCTAAACATGCTGAAACAAAGTAATGTGGCTAAATATCAATTTGCCAGATTGTATTGTAGAGCATTTAATACTCAGAGAGCATACATGGGTTTTGTGCTGCAGCCAGTTTCACTATGCCTTGCCACCGTGTTGTGTATGGGTACCTAACCTAAAATTCTAGACCAGGCCCTTTAAAGTCAATAATACTATAACCTTTCTTGGTTAAACAAATACCTGGATTTCAATGTGAGCAGCCTATATGTACCTGAATAGATGAGAAAAATTCCAAGAATGATATTCAGGCTAAAATATATGAAATAACACAGACATCTGTTTATGTTATTATCAATTTCACGACATCTACTCTGGTGGTTTATCATGTTATAAATGTATGTGAACTACACATGTAACAAGTATTACCGGTAACCTGTCACTTTTGAATTTCTATAGCATTTCTTGGTTCAACAAATAATACTTGAAATCCAGATGTAAGCATCCAGCCTAACACTTGATAAATACATGTAGTTTGTCTATTTGGAGTTCTATAGCATTTCTTGGTTAAACAATGTCCATCATTGAAATATAACTTCATATCTAGGGATGTCTTCTCTTTCATGCAATGAAGATAGTCAAATGTTCTGATCGCTTTTCAGTTCAATGTTATACCTCTGTTGACCAAGTGATGAAAAGTTTATCAAGATTATTTTTCCCATTGATATAAGTTATCATGTGAAATGTACATGTAGTTTGCCCATGTGCAAAACTGTTCAGAGTGAAGTAGTGATGCTGAAAATTTTACAGGGAGTCTCACCTGAAGTTACGCAGGTAGGTTATGCAAATGAAAAGGTATCTGTCCGGAGTGACGTGGTTACGCTGACAATTTCAGAGGTTTCTGTTGAAGTGACGCATTTACCTTACGCAAATAAAAAGGTATCTGTCCGAAGTGACGTAGTTACGCTGACAATTTTAGAGGGAGTCTGAACTGAAGTTATGCAGGTACATTACGCAAATTAAAAGGTATCTTTCCGGAGTGACGTAGTGACGCTGACCATTTCAGAGAGAGTCTCGGATGAAATGACGCAAGTACGTTACGCAAATAAAAAGGTATCTGTCCGAAGTGACGTAGTTACGCTGACAATTTTACAGGGCGTCTCACCTGAAGTTACACAGGTAGATTATGCAAATGAAAAGGTATCTGTCCGGAGTGACGTAGACATGCTGACAATTTTAAACAGGGTCTCACCTCAAGTTACGCAGGTACGTTACGCAAATTAAAAGGTATCTGTCCG
This sequence comes from Hanleya hanleyi, assembly GCA_036873755.1. Classification (NCBI taxonomy): domain Eukaryota; kingdom Metazoa; phylum Mollusca; class Polyplacophora; order Lepidopleurida; family Hanleyidae; genus Hanleya; species Hanleya hanleyi. Next base: position 27,727 of record JAVTVY010002968.1, on the reverse strand, counting down.
AAGTGACTTGGACCATTTTAGCGAGGCCTCACATGAAGTGATGCAGTTACATTACGCAAATAAGAAGGTATCTGTCCGGAGTGAATAGTTACGCTGACAATTTTAGAGGGAGTTTCACCTGAAGTTACGCAGGTACCTTACGCAAATTAAAAGGTATCTGTCCGGAATGACGTAGTGACAATGACCATTTCAGAGAGAGTCTCACCTGAAATGACGCAGGTGCGTTATGCAGATAAAAAGATATGTCCGGAGTGACGTAGATACGCTGACCATTTCAGACAGGGTCTCACCTGAAGTTACGCAGGCACATTGCGCAAATGTAAAGGTATCTGTCCGAAGTGACGTAATGACGCTGACAATTTCAGAGAAGGTCTCTCTTTAAGTGACGCAGTTACGTTACGCAAATAAAAAGGTATCTGTCCGAAGTGACGCAGTGACGCTGACAATTTTAGCGAGGGTCTCAAATGAAGTGATGCAGTTACGTTATGCAAATTAAAAGGTATCTTTCCGGAGTGACGCTGACCATTTCAGAGCGAGTCTCACCTGAAATGACGCTGGTACGTTGCGCAGATAAAAAGGTATCTGTCCGGAGTGATGTAGATACGCTGACAATTTTAGACAGGGTCTCACCTGAAGTCACGCAGGTACATTACGCAAATAAAAAGGTATCTGTCCGAAGTGACGTAGTTACGCTGACAATTTCAGAGAAGGTCTCTCTTGAAGTGACGCAGTTACGTTACGCAAATAAAAAGGTATCTGTCCGAAGTGACGTAGTTACGCTGACAATTTCAGAGAAGGTCTCTGTTGAAGTGACGCAGTTACGTTACGCAAATAAAAAGGTATCTGTCCGAAGTGACGTAGTTACGCTGACAATTTTAGAGGGAGTCTCACCTGAAGTTACGCAGGTACGTTACGCAAATTAAAAGGTATCTTTCCGGAGTGACGTAGTGACGCTGACCATTTCAGAGAGAGTCTCGGATGAAATGACGCAAGTACGTTACGCAAATAAAAAGGTATCTGTCCGGAGTGACGTAGATACGCTGACCATTTTAGACAGGGTCTCACCTGAAGTTATGCAGGCACATTACGCAAATGTAAATGTATCTGTCCGAAGTGACGTAATGACGCTGACAATTTCAGAGAAGGTCTCTCTTTAAGTGACGCAGTTATGTTACGCAAATAAAAAGGTATCTGTCCGAAGTGACGCAGTGACGCTGACAATTTTAGCGAGGGTCTCAAATGAAGTGACGCGGTTACGTTACGCAAATTAAAAGGTATCTTTCCGGAGTGACGCTGACCATTTCAGAGCGAGTCTCACCTGAAATGACGCTGGTACGTTGCGCAGATAAAAAGGTATCTGTCCGAAGTGACGTAGTTACGCTGACAATTTCAGAGAAGGTATCTCTTGAAGTGACGCAGTTACGTTACGCAAATAAAAAGGTATCTGTCCGAAGTGACGTAGTTACGCTGACAATTTCAGAGAAGGTCTGTGTTGAAGTGAAGCAGTTACGTTACGCAAATAAAAAGGTATCTGTCCGAAGTGACGTAGTTATGCTGACAATTTTAGAGGGAGTCTCACCTGAAGTTACGCAGGTACGTTACGCAAATTAAAAGGTATCTTTCCGGAGTGACGTAGTGACGCTGACCATTTCAGAGAGAGTCTCGGATGAAATGACGCAAGTACGTTACGCAAATAAAAAGGTATCTGTCCGAAGTGACATGGTTACGCTGACAATTTCAGAGGTTTCTGTTGAAGTGACGCATTTACCTTACGCAAATATAAAGGTATCTGTCCGAAGTGACGTAGTTACGCTGACAATTTTAGAGGGAGTCTGAACTGAAGTTATGCAGGTACATTACGCAAATTAAAAGGTATCTTTCCGGAGTGACGTAGTGACGCTGACCATTTCAGAGAGAGTCTCGGATGAAATGACGCAAGTACGTTACGCAAATAAAAAGGTATCTGTCCAAAGTGACGCATAGTTACGCTGACAATTTTAGAGGTTTCTGTTGAAGTGACGCATTTACCTTACGCAAATAAAAAGGTATCTGTCCGAAGTGACGTAGTTACGCTGACAATTTTAGAGGGAGTCTGAACTGAAGTTATGCAGGTACATTACGCAAATTAGAAGGTATCTTTCCGGAGTGACGTAGTGACGCTGACCATTTCAGAGAGAGTCTCGGATGAAATGACGCAAGTATGTTACGCAAATAAAAAGGTATCTGTCCGAAGTGACGTAGTTACGCTGACAATTTTAGAGAGAGTCTCACCTGAAGTTACGCAGGTACGTTACGCAAATTAAAACGTATCTTTCTGGAGTGACGTAGTGACGCTGACCATTTCAGAGAGTCTCGGGTGAAATGGAGCAGGTATCTTACACAGAAAAAAAGATAGCTTTCCGGAGTGACGTAGTGACGCTGACCATTTCAGAGAGAGTCTCGGATGAAATGACGCAAGTACATTACACAAATAAAAGGGTATCTGTCCGAAGTGACGTAGTTACGCACTGTATACCGGGCTTGCCATCTTGTACATATATGCATAAACTCTCTCGTGACTGCTTACATGAAAGAATGACCGAATGTCCACGTGATTAGTGTCCCTTTTCATATCCTTTTCTTTTGCAACCATGGACAGACGCTTGTCATCAATGTGGAGAAAAATATCCTAGCTGGGTTAGAAAATATGGGCCGGACTCTCTTAACCACCGGACATTCCTAGCCTCCACAGTTCCCCCTCCCCCAATTGTAAAACTGCAGGAAATTCATTGGTGTGCATGTCCCCCCCCCCTTTTTTTTATAGAAAAATGAGCATCATAAAACAAATGTCGGTCTCCTTGGGTTATAATTCGTCTGAATTAAGCCGAGCCATAGCAAGAGACGAATTCGTCTGGACAAAGACCACCCGTTATATGAACTGGCTTTCCGAACAGCTTTAGTGGCCTCATGACCATCCGAATATGCCAATATTAGATGGAACTAAACGCAAGGAATTTGGTTTTAGTCCCGTTTGATTCTTTTGAATTCACATTTTCTTGAACGCCGTTGTTTTGACTTAAGAGACGCCCCCATGTAATCTCCGCCCGGAATATCAAAGAGTTTATTCTTCAGCTTTTTTTCAGCAAAAGCTAGGCCTTCGTCAAATAACACTGACGAAGGTGGCCTATCACACTCAAACGCCGTCCGTTCATTGGTTGTTATTTTGAAAGGAGTGCTTGAGTGAGTGAATAGGATTCAACGTCGCTTTCAACACTATTTCAGTCATATCGAAAATTGAATTGTGCAAGGTTACACGGACCATATCGCGTCGAACCAAGTAAGCATCACCCAGCTAAGTAGTGTTCCTGCTGCTTCAAACGATGTTTCGAGAATTAGCTGTACTACCCACTGGTGTGTGCGGCCCATTGGTGTGTGCGGGGATGGTATAAACAGACCTGCATTGTTCAGGATAGAAATACAGCCGGAGGGCGTTTGAAGCTGTACAACATCATGCGGAAGGCTGTGAAATCCTGCCTTTGACTCAAAGCAGTTAGAGCTTAGTTGTCAAAGGTTGTGGAATCGTTAGACAAAAAGCCAGAGAGGGAGAGGGAGAGAGGGAGAGAGAGAGAGAGAGACTGGCTGGTTGGTTGACTGATGTCAATATTCAGTTTTCATTTTAACACTTTTGAAATACCGGTAACCATCGGAAAATTCTGAACCTTTGCAGGCATGCTTGATATCAAGTAATATCATTTTTTGTCAAAATTACAAACGGTTGGACTATGAAGTGTCGTGAGTGTTTGAAGTTTTGGACTTCGAATTTTTTCCTGTCCACTGCTGTGCTTCTGAACCCATCTAGTACCCTCGGCAGTATGTCCCCATCCCGGGGATTTAGTCCCTCCCTCTATCTCCTAAACTAAGCCTCGCCCGACCATATCCAGATTCAAAGAGCTTACATCATGCCACACTTATTGTACCCATTCACTACCCTCATGGGGCACCGAGCCCCAGCCTCTTATCTTCAAGACTAAGCCTCGCCCGACCCCATACCCTAGCTTATTGAAGTTCCGAGACATTACACCATGCTACACTTATTCAACTCATCCACCACCCTCGGGATCATGGCATACCCCTTGGGCCTCGAGTCCCACCCACTGACTCCTCAATTCAGCCTCGCCCGACCCCAAAAACCTGATATATTCAGGCAGATTGCATCATGCTACACTTATTCAACCCACCCTCTACCATAGGGAGCTTATATGGAGTATCCCACCCACTATCTTCTAAAATAAGCCTCGCCTGAACCCATACTCTCATATATTGTGGGAACCCATAATGTTACACTTATTTAATGCATTGCCCGACTATAGGCATATGGAACAGACAAATTCTGTTTCCATGTTCAAGGTTTAGATATGCATGCTCAGACTTTCATCACCTTTCTGATTCACTTGTCCATCTGAACCAGTGTAACATATACTTTACATTATACATTTTAAGAATATTATTTTCATAACTTGAACAATATTATTCTGAAGTTATTATAGATCGATGTGCTAATATTGATGTGATGAATACTTAGTACACTGATATGGGTTCAAACGTATAATTCTAGTGGCAATATCAGCTTGCTGTCCAGACAATCCTTTCGCACCGATGTTATACATATGCCCTTGTTGTTTGCGTCAAGTTTATGTATCATGCGGTTTTAAGGACCCACGGACACTAATAAAATAGGCCTGATCGAGATTGTACTATCAGATTTTATTGCACAAGTATACATCTAGTTTTTGTAAAGTTTGAATTGCTGTGGTCAATGCACTCTCTGACACTAATAAAGTGTTGTTATTGTACTGAAGCTAACATGAACGCATTGACGTTTTTGGTCAATCGGGAGGGGGCAGTTGGCTTGATCCCTAAGAGTCATCTAGCAGATAGGGTATTCGTTGCTAACTAACAAGACGAATATATTCCACTCTTGTTTTTTCAATATTGAAACAATACTTCTTCACTCCTTAGTAATATTTTTTGTCCAAATTTTTGCGTTATGGGATAAATAAAATCGTTCCTAGGCCTGTTGATGTCAAGTTCAACAAACGCCGACTTTGAAAGATTTGTTAAAGTCACGGTGGTGTCAGCCATCAATTTTGTGTCGTTTCTGAGATAGTGTACAGTTTGGTAGGCGGAGGGGCATGATGCCCACTCCCCCCCTCCTCCCCAACTTCAGCATGATAAGGTTAATTCGACACAAACAGAAATGATTTTATTTATATATAAACGGCGTGAAAAGGCATATGCTGTTTTCAATTTGAAACACATCCCATATACATATCGGGAATATATGTAATCTCATCCACCATCATTGCACTGGTCAAGTGATTATTGGTTGAATCTGTGGTAGTAGGCCATAAGAAAATATTTTTACGGGCGATTGTGGTCAACCTGTACCGAATAACCGTGGTCAGGATATAATAATGCGTGCCTCAACTCATCTCCAAGTCAATCTTCATTATCTTACACGCTTTGGATTCAGACAGTTTAATATCATGTTATACACCTATGCCGAATCATGAGTCAGCCTGCATCTATCACGCTTAAAGGATATCAAGTTATCGGCAATGAATTAGTCTCCGACAACAGTCAGAAACTGAGTGTGAAGTCATTATCAGGAATAGCTATAGAAACTGAGCTCGCGCATGGAAATTTGACGTTTAAAAGGCACCAAAAGGGGACTGTACAGTCACGATAGCACGGGCATTTGAATAAACAAGAAGAGGCGCTACCCTGGGGCACTCTCTCAGCACATCCCTCTTTAGCCCCGATTTAGGGTTCAAGTACTTTGCTTACACTAACTGACCAGTCGAGCTGTCACTTGTCTTGACGGGACAATATACACCTGTCACACGACCGACTTTACAAATACCTGTCTTTTGACCAAGCTTTGAACAGAAAGTGTTGTTGTTTAAAAGTAATCGATCTGGGATACCTGCTTCACTCTGAAGATAGTCATCCTCTCGCTGTCTACCATTCTGATCCTGCAGCACGATCCAAGACTTATTCACATATACCAGAAAACAGGTAATGTATTCTTCATTCTATTGTTTACATATGGAGGAATCTGAATGGAAAAAAAGAGAAGAAAAAAATTAAGCACACCTCAAAGTTACTGCTGGGTAGTATATTAAAACTTTATACTCATTATGTCAACTGAAAACTTAAAAGACGATATTAATATGAGTTAAAGATGCACATGTCCATTTGATTATAAACAAAATATTACCCTTTGCGTTCCGTACTTAATATGGTCGATGTCGGTGTCTCATAGAGGAAATTATTTCCTAGTTTTGAGATGTATTTGAGATATCATATACTTTACGGTTATGGTATACTTACACATTTTCTTCATCCTATAACGTACATATGTTCATGTAAGTTATTCGGTGACAGTTTTATGAATATAATTTATTCTTACATCGTTGCATTTGTTTTGCAACCCTCAGCCAGATCATGAATTTCTTATTGAACTAACCGTGTTTTTGATCATTGAGACGTTTTGATGATGATATATGCAAACTGTCACATATTTTTTCGGTTTGTTTTTGTTTTATAGAAATAGGCAAACTTCTGAGCTGTTCTCCACGTAAACATATTTAATCCACAAGCTTTCGACTCTCATGCCGGAGCCTATGGTTGGCCATCCCTGCCAGAATTCGCCATTTAGAGGCTGCCTCTAATTATTTTGTACCATGGTATAAAATGCCAAGCCTGCCATAATTCGTATTTAGAGGCTGCCTCTAATTATTTTGTACCATGGTATAAAATGCCAAGCCTGCCACAATTCGTATTTAGAGGCTGCCTCTAATTATTTTGTACCATGGTATAAAATGCCAAGCCTGCCATAATTCGTATTTAGAGGCTGCCTCTAATTATTTTGTACCATGGTATAAAAGCGCCAAGCCTGCCATAATTCGTATTTTAGCCGTAAGTCGTAAATTTTCGCCTTCTTATTACTTCCACCAATGATATGCGCTTTCACAAATTTGGTGCCGGGCTTTACGCTCCTCCCCTTTTTTGATGATAGCTCGACATCTTGCAGTAAAAGTGAAAAAATCCCCGATGGGTTCATTATGAAATCTTCTGCGAGACATCTCCAAAATACGAAATTACCTCGCCTCTCGAAAGTCCATCGGAGAATAGCGCGAAGCACCTTGGGAGAAGATGTCAAAAATCTTGTCTCTTCCCATTTACTCACGTGACCATATCTCTACGCTTGTTACAAGTTTACTCATTGGTCAAATTTAATATTCTTGATATAACATCGAGTTGTTTATGACTTACGGCTAAAATGAATTAGAGGCATCCTCTAAATAGGAATTATGGCAGGCTTGGCGATTTTATACCATGGTACAAAATAATTAGAGGCAGCCTCTAAATTCGAATTATGGCAGGCTCGGCATTTTATACCATGGTATATATTATTTACAGGCAGCCTCTAAATATGAATTGTGGCAGGCTTGGCGATTTACAGGCATCCTCTAAATAGGAATTATGGCAGGCTCGGCATTTTATACCATGGTACAAAATAATTAGAGGCAGCCTCTAAATACGAATTATGGCAGGCTTGGCGCTTTTATACCATGGTACAAAATAATTAGAGGCAGCCTCTAAATGACGAATTCTGGCAGGGATGGCCAACCATAGGAGCCTTTATCAAGTGATCTGTTTTTCATAAATTTGCCAGTAAATAGACAGATTGTCCAATTGTTTATCCATTTGCATGGATGACCAATGCTATATAAAGATATACACAATAGTGGTTCTAATTGTTTACTTATAGTCTTAAAGAACGGCGACATAATACACATTGGGCGGGTGATTTATTTATTTATTTTTCTTATTTATTTTTGTATTTTTTATTTTTTTTATAGCTATTCTCTCATCCGAAAATGTAGAATAATGATTCATCTCCATACCGAATATTATAGGCTGTAAACTTGTGGAAATCGGTCCTGGGAAACACATGGCTAAACGAAGCAGGAGTACATTACCATATACACTTATGGAATATACAGTACCTGCATGTAACATACCGTATAGGCCACCGAGCATGACCTTCCCCCACCTATAGTCACATCTAGGGGGTATATACATTTCTTCTAGTCGTTGTTGTGTAACATCAAAGAGCTTCAAAGAGAAACGTGATTGGAATAAACTGTAATGTGACTGTTTGCCGATATTCTACGAGATCCAATAATAATCCAATCATGACAAATTCTTGCTTTTCAATTTGACATTGATTGGCGTTTAATTCACGGATATGGACAACATTTCACGGGTCGGCCTTATGCAATATTCGACCGACTGACAAAACCAGAATTTAACGGCGAGATTTAACCCTTTGAAGTTTACGTTTACTGTTGTCTGAACATGATGCCTTATTTGGAAAATGCTTCTCTATATTGTTTACTCTTTTGGTCCACGTGCTACTGTGTGCATTTAATAAAATGGGGCATCATTTTAAAGTTGTTTCATCCAGTTCCACCTGATTGGCTAACAAATGTAGTTGTATTTTTATAGCTCTGTTCCAAGATATAGTATTCCGTGCTCTCTAAAAAAACTTGAGTGAACTGTTCCACTCAGTTCACTCAAACTTGAGTTACTTTTCACTCAACTTGAATTACTTTTCACTCAACTTGAGTTAAAACCACTCAAGTTCACATTTCCACTCTTATGCTTGAGTGAATGTCACTCAAGTTGAGTGCATTTAACTCAAGTTGAGTGAAAAGTAACTCAAGTTGAGTGAAAAGTAACTCAAGTTGAGTGAAAAGTAACTCAAGTTGAGTGAAAATTTCACTCAAGTATTGAGTGGGATGAATTTCCACTCTTACTTGAGTGAAATTTCACTCAACTTTTTTTAGAGAGTGATATTATATCGGAGTTTACCTGAGATTGATGCCTACATATAAGGTTAGGCCTGGTACACACGACGAAGTTTTCCTTGATAAGTGAGACTAAATTTATGAAAGTCTGTTGTGGCCATTATCTTTCTTACACGCTTGTATTATAAACGATGACCGTACCAGAGCAGGATATAGCGAATGATGGCCGTAACAGTCTTCCACAAGGGACCTTGTATCTTTAGATGCGTAAATGGCCCCAGGTCAGGTGCAATACAGTAGTACAAAAATAAAATATTTCCACTACAAGAAATTGTTCAATTGGCATGAAACACGATATTATATTGTATACTTAGAAAAATGTCAAGGCACTGAGTCTCATGATTCTCGAGTAACAGGGCCATGAAGCAGTGCATTCGTGCAAAATAGTTGATTCTGAGATAAAAACAATTCTTGTTGTTCTCTGTAAACATATGAAGATAAACGATAACCAGAACCAGATTTGGTCTACGACTATACGTATTGGAACAGCGAGTATCAATACTGGTTCAATACTGATATGCTGTATCAAGCTGGTTCTGCATGGTAATCTTTATCTTATGTTTATAGAAAGAAATATGAGGCGTTTTCGCCTCAAAATTGGCGATTTTGCACGAATGCACTTCACGGCCCTGTTATTCGAGAATGATGAGACTCGCTGCCTTGAAACTTTTCTGAGTATACAATATAATATTGTATTTCGTGCTAACTGAACAATTTCTTGTATATGCAATATTTTATTTTTGACACTTCTACCGCACCTGTTCTGGAGCCATTTACCCATCTAAACATACGTGGTTCTTTTTTGAGCTCACTTGCCAAGGAAATCTGGGTCGTGTGTACCGGGCCTTACAGTTACATTCCCGTTTGGATGTGACGCTTGTAGTACTCTTCAAGTCGAACTTTGTAAACCAATATAACGCATATCATATTAAAGATGGAGTGTACAACCTGTGTCTGTACCTTCAATTTTCGTGTTGGTTGATTTCAAATTGAACTGGTATCATGTCACAAAACCAGCAAAGTGGAACCACAGGAGATGGCGTTCTAATGGCAGGGTTAAGTGGCACTCAATGTACAGGAAATGGCGTTTGAATGGCCCAAGTTTACCCGTCTGCTTCAGTCAGTGAATGTTTACACCTGTGTATTGTGTGCTAAATTAAGTGTATTAAAAGGGGAATACAATATAAACGGATTTACCTTTTAGATTAAATCCGGTACAGCGGATAATGAGAGTTAAACCAACAACAATATTTAATTTGCCCCGTCCATTTAGCCGCGGGCAGACCGTCCCACGCCGTTAAGTGAGCACACAACGAGAATATCATTGGATTAAGTGTGATTATTCCAGGATTAAATATAGGAAGGAGGCAAATCAAATATCCCAATGTGACATATACGAGCAACATTTACAATCAAACAATATTAAGTAAACTCAAAATCTTGCGCAAGTCTGCTCCACTTGGGTTGGTCAACATTATCCCATGCCAGTTTCAAGTGATAATTATACCAGCGAGGCCAGTTGTCATATACTTTCATCGACACGAGTTTCTGAGTCACGAATTATGTAATGTTACGTTTTGAATGCGTTTGTTCATGTGAGGACCGACCTCTGCAACTGATTATAGTCAACAAAATGTTGTACTAACAATCGAACAGATAGTGAATTTGCAGTGGGGACAATCTTTTGCACTGTATCCCAGTCACTCGTTGATTGCGACACTTTAGGGATTTGAATAGTGCCTACAGCCTTCGTATTTTGGTCGATTTTTGCACAGATTTGTTTTATTAATTTTACACTTATTCTATCAAAACTGGACGAATATGATGTCTACAAGCATTAAGCCAAGTATAAATTATTATTTTTTTCATGTAATTTTAGGCCAGAGAAATAGAAATATGATCAAAATGATTTACGCAACTTTTGGATGCTTCTCGTGGTCGCCATTCAAACTGTTTACAAACGATTCTTTGCATCTAGGGTTATGCAAATAGGCAAGATGAATCAGATATGATAAGATATAAAGTTTCAGCTACTATTTTTTTTTATTGGCAAGTAGTACTTTACATACGCCATATTGTTTCTTTTCAATTCTACCAAAGACAGTATACATTCCAACTGGATCGTATATGTTAATTCTCTTTGATTTGCAGTATTGAAAATGGCGGCGACGAATTTCGCTGGGAGATGTATCGGCTTCCTGGAAAGATGCGTGGGCAAGGGAATAACAAATGGTAACGAGAACACCAAACTGCTCGCCAAGAACACTAGAAGATTGGGAAAGATAGAAAACATTGAAGAATATTGCGTGGAAAACAAATCAAATTCAACGTTTGACGACAGTGCCTATTTCAGTTCCGACGACTCTAAACTCGATTTTATCGACTTGGATTCCAATGACTTAGAGATTGAAAACCCACCAGACAGCCAAGTACCAACTGAAACTGACGATTCTAGTGATGATGTCCTCGGCGCTTATCTCTGCCGTCACACGAGTATCCAGGACCGTTCCTTAAGGATCACGCGCAGACGACACCAGAAAGTGGCGTTAAAAAAGCGCGCCAATAAAGCTGGAATTCCTGGTAAGAACGGTAGCTGTTCCAGTGAGGACTGTTCCACTTCAGAAGACGATACTATTGAAATACAGCAAAAACGCATCTCCCCAGAGGAAAATGAAAGAAACATCGTTTCGCGAGCAACTAGCATCCAAATTAGATCCTGGGAAATACGCAAAACGCGAAAAGATTTGTTGAATCAGCGCAAGAGCAGATGCTATGATGAAGCAGACGATATGGGTTGTGACAATGTCGCGTGTAACCCCTGACACTCTACAGATTTGGAACCGAAGATTCGATTCTCGTCAACGGCTGTAAGCCAATTTGATTTATCGAAAGCAACATATTGGACGCGGCGCGAGGAAGACCGAAATGTTGGTTCCGGCAAGAAAGGGGACAGGAAATGCGGTTGCCTCGATCCAGTGGGACATAAGTGGCAACCTGTTCGAGATCACAGATCTTGATAAACCGACTTTAAGAAAACTGTCATGAATAATATGTCATATTTGTACATATTTTCTCATAATTGGCGGTATAGTGAGGGCCAGTGATTGGTGACATTTGACCCATCGGTCATACTTTGTTCGTATTCTTTTATAACACGTGTATATATGTTGAGTATATAAGTAGACCTGACAATTGATCTGAGGAAGTGATGGATCTTCTTATTTTCCCGATATTTTCGGGATATATAAATCACAAGAGTACATCACATCATGCATATTATAGCTATTAAAATATCTAACAAACTGTTCAAAGGCAACTTTTTACAGATCAGTTACTGAAGTATCTACGTTTGAGTACATGTATGTGTCTTTTACTGAATGCAAGATTAGTTAATCCCTGTATAGCTGAATGCAAAATCATCGCTATGTAAACCTTTATCTTGAACTTACTGGTGTTTGTTTTACATTTAAAGAGATTTTTAATTAATTGTGGCAGATCATGAGGGGTTCTATTTTCACAGACAGGATCTGATAATTACTATTTGGACTTTCATAAACCAGTTCATCTAGAAGTGCTGTGTTCAAGAGGGAATGAGTGGTAATGTTCCAAATCAAAGGCATCTTTGAATTAAAATCGTTCCATGCACTATATATAACCTGTCTTGAGTTTGTTTCAGAGAAACTGAGTATGATAAACGTCGCTTTCAATAATGTTTCAGTCATATCATGACGTTTGAGTCATATTCCTTTTCTACACACGGGAATCCCATGGGTGGAGTTCCATTGTTTTTTACACCCGGAAACCTCACGTAGTCGCCTCTTATAACAAGCTGCCTGAAGAGCCGAGGCCCTTATAGTCCTTCTAGTGGGACAAGTTAAGTGAGTGAGTGAATATGATTTAACGTCGCTTTCAACTATATTTCAGTCATATCCCCACGTTGGGTCCTATTCCTTTTCACACCCGGGAACCACACGGGTGGGGTGATTTCTTTTCACAGCCGGGAACCCCACGGGTGCCTTAGTTAGTCGCCTCTTACAAGCTCTCTGAGGAGCTGAGGCCTATTCTTACCATGGCCTGCGGTGTGCACAACGACATCCCAGGTCAATCCCCTAAACCCCACGGGGGAGGGGGGGGGGACAAGTTAAGGCCTTTGTTAAAGACATCCATTCTTGCAACCTCGCATTGACAAGCCCTTCTTTCCATTTAAAGCAACAATACTAGAATATGTTTGCAGAAAATGGATGAGTGAGTGAATAGAATTTAACGTCGTTTTCAACTATATCACGACGAAACAACTAAGCACCACCCAGCCCAGTTGTGTTCCTGCTACTTCAAAGAAAAATGTATGGAACCAGACACCCTCCATCCACCCTATAAAACACCGAGGACAGCGCGCAAGACACAGACAGGACGCTTACATGGTGCAATAAAGACAAGTGACATTACAGTGCTAGACATCACATTATCAAGTTCCTGCTGCTTCTCAGCAAAATGCATTGAAACAACAGGAACCTGAACCCACCCAACCACCCGCTTGCAGAAAATGTCCGCCCTATGTCGAAGTTACATAACATGGCAAGATACTGCCATAATTAATACCCTGCAAAACAGCCAAACACCAGACATGATGGATAATTCCTAAAATTTAGAAAATCTCTTTACTTCAATTCTCCATAGACATTACAAATGTAATAGCATTTTGCACTCTTGATGGTAAAAACACTAAACTGTTCAAATAGAATTGACCAGCCCTTGTGCTCCTGGCGCTTGTGGAAAGTCCCAATGTTCAATCACAGACAGGAATGCAAGGTCTTGCCAGGCTAGAACCAGGGGCGTCGTTAGGGGGGGGTCGTCCGGTGCGAACGACCCCCCCCCTTGGAGGCGCCAAAAAAAACAGAAGAAAAAGCAAAAAAAAAAGCAAAAACAGAGAAAACAAAAACAAAAACAAAACAAAAAAAGCAAAAGGGAAAAGAAAGAAATAAAAAATGTCCGTCTCCAGGCACGTAAGCATGTTCCGTTCCAGTAGTGACGCGTCAGTTCGCTCAACAATGGGTTTACCACGACTTTCCGTTTTATGGTAATAAAGTGGATTATGAAAGATCTGTAGCTCTGTTCATGGACCCTTGGCGGATACTGCAGGGGAACCCTCGACGGATAAAGCAGGCGAATTTACTTTTCAATTAATCATTAACACTAACTCGTGTGTCTTTTTTCCTTCTGCTCGATGCGTGTGGATTTGATAATGAAGCATCGGCAGCCTCGGTCTACCGTCGGCGAAGTGCAAAACGGGCAATAAACTGAAAGCTGTATAAGCTTTGCTGAAGGCTAAACTACATTCGTGATACTTCATTTCCGGAAAATATATCAGTTTAATTGTTTTTCTAGTCAGTATTTTACCATGGCCACGTTTTAATGAGTGATATTAGTTTCATTTTTCTAGTCAATATTTCACCATGGCCATGAGATATAATCCATGATACACAGTTTGATATTCTACACAATATTATTGTGATATTTTCAGCAAAGTTTAATGTCCACAGTCATGAAATGACATATGGATCGGAAAGTGATCTGATGATGTTTAGTTTTAATCATTTTCATCATTTTTAGTTTTAATCATTTTAACATGGTTACAGTGGCGTCGGAAGCGGAGGGGCCAGCCCACGCCCCCCCCCCCCCCCCCTCACTTTTGATTTGGGGGGCGGGGGGCGAATATCTTTCTGGCCACCCACTTTTCAGCATCCCTAACTGACCATGCCCCCACATAAAAATTACAGATAGAGTGCTTCATATATTCTTCAATATCGATGCGGGTTTATGCGAAACAAATGTGAAAATAGAATCATAAATCTATATACATTGTGTTCCGATTTGTTTCCGGGAAAACGGGTAAAACGCATCTCCGGCAACCGGAGACCCCGGAGCTTCCGGGGCCTAGGCGGCCCCTGGACCCTCGCCTGTCAGGCTGTGACGATCGCTCAGCTTTGTGTAAATGAATCGCTATCATATTGGTTCTAATGTTCCATGATGCATAAAGGTATTCGGGTTTTTTATGTGTTCTTTTTATGTGATAAATATAACTAAACAGTCAAATGGATTCAGGCATGGAATTATGATTTTTTTCAATATCGATGAGTGCTTATAAATGCGAAACATACGTGAAAATAGAACCATAAATCTGCAAACATTACGTTCAAATTTATTTCTGAGAAAACGCTTAGAACGCGTCTCTGGAGATCTGGAACTTCGGAGCTTCCGGGGCCTAAACGGCTCGTGGACCCTCGCCTGTTGGGCTGTGAGGATTCCTTGTTTTATCTTTGTGTGAATGAATCGTATCTGTAGGCATATTGGTTTCCCTCCCAAGAACTATAAGTCATCGTTTCGTATGTTTTAAATATAACTAGAACGTCAAATGGATGAAGGCATGAGGTGCGATGTTTTCAATATCGATGCATATGCTTATAATTGCGAAAAAAAATCGTGAAAATAGAATCATAAAAGTGCATGCAGTATGATCAGTTTTATGTCCGGAAAAACGTTCAGAACGCATCTCCGGCTATCTAGGGCCCCGGAAGCTATCTAGGACCCCGGAGCTTCCGGGGCCTAGGCGGCCCCTGGACCCCCGCCTGTTGGACTGTGATAGTGGTCCCCCACTTTCAATTACGTTCCGACGCCACTGGGTTACCCTACGAGGTATATAGGCCCAAAGCGTTATTATTGTGTTTTCAAGATGACAAGAGAATAAAATATAATACTGATATTTGACAAATGTGTTAGTTTAATTGTTGGAAATCGCTCAGAATGCATCTCAGGCCATCTAAGGTCTCACAGCTGTATAATATAACCCTAAATCTGCATACATTATGTTCAGATTTAATTCCGGGAAAACGCTTAGAACGCATCTCCGGCGCTCTAGGACCCCGGAGCTTCCGGGGCCTAGGCGGCCCCTGGACCCTCGCCTAAAGTGCTATGATAATCGACCCCCCTTTGAAAAATCCTAGCGACGCCCATGAGAACATACCAAAAGTTCATATGCACATATGTTTTGTTAAGCTGAAGGAAAGAGTTGGGATGAACTGGAGGAATCCATCTTCATTTTATCAAGCCAATTTCTATGTTCCCAGAGTTCGAAGTAGAAATGTAGGAATTGGCTTGATAAAATGAAGATGGGAGGAATCATGACAGTGGGTTTGTACATGCATGCGCTGTAACAACTACTAACGTCATTAGCGGTCGCCAGCTAATGTCGTAATTGCGTCATTAGCAGAAATCAACTAATGACGCAATTGTGACAGTTGTGTCATTAATGGTTGCTATTGCAAGTATATCAAAGATTTAGTCATATATCATCTGTGATATATTTTTGCCTCAAGTAATTACTGGTACCCAGTTGTGACATTAAGCGTCAACATATTGCTCCCTACCATTTTTTGTTTGAGTGACAACAGTCACAATGCTGTTGTGAAAAATGGATGCTATCACAAAGGCCACAAGGACGAGAATGGCCAGAATCGTTCTACATGCTGGACAAAAGCACCAAACTTTTTTTGGATATAATAATTCTAAGCTTAAAAAAAATCTGATAATAAAGAGACCATTATGATGTCATCATTGTGCTATAATAGCCACATAATTTCCGATTCCACCATTACCATCTTGGAAATTTTGGCTATCTTTCAGGCTAGCCAGCTTAGACTTCCTACACTGTATCGTTGGGTCTAGTTCTACCAGAAAATATAAACAGATTTGCACTGGTTGACGTCTCAGTAACATCATTTTTCAGAACTACCATTTTTGACAATTTTTCAGACAGCCTTTTTTCTTATTATTGTTTTTCTCCTAATAATGACTGAATAAATTAGGAAATATTTGATGCAAAATAAAACAATTGTAGGTACTTTTTTGTAATAAACCCCAAAACAACAAAACTTTGGATTTTTTTGGTCAATGATCTCAATTTAATCATCCTCTCACTGATGTCAAAACATTCCCCAAGTTTGAAGTAGACTGGTTCAATGGTTCTCGGGGTATTTGTTGGACAAGAAATGTGTAAAGATTCAACTACTGACAATGCAAGATGGCTGCTGATGGTGGCCATCTTGGATTACACAGGTAACTGAAAAGCAATCCTAACCATCCTCTCACCGATGTCAAGATACTGCCCAAATTTGAAGTTAATCAGTTCAACAATTCTCGGGCTATTGCCCAGACAAGATCCAAGCACTCAAAATGCAAGATGGCCCTCTTCCATGATTCTTCATGTCTATGACTTCAATGTGAATCTCAAACAGTAAATTTTACATGTATTACTTCAACAGGTTGAGGGTGCTCCCAGTAATGGGGCGCGATCTCCATATAACCAACAAACTAAACAACCGTGAGTTTGGTTCCATAAAGAACAGTTCTGGAGTCCTCAATGATTCTTTTCTGGCCTTAGTATTAAAATGCATTGTTATAAAGATGCATTGTTATAAACTCATATCCATGTTGAATGACAAGTAGTGAAGAATCCTTTCTCAATCATGGAAACAACCTTTGAAGAAACACCACCCAAAGAGAATAATTGATGTAGGACCAACACTGATTTCCGCAGTACAATAACCATGATAACTACAGGGTTCAACATCATTGGTCACTGTTGGAATATTAATGTTTATGTCTTCATCTTTCTTGTGTTAACTGTTAATCTATACAGAAGAAGTCAACAAGTTTTAACTATCTGTACTAAAAATAAATATATGAGAATTGTGACAAAGTACATGGTGAATTAAAATAGAAATAATCTTTTATTCTCATTGATATTCATATTTTTGGAAAAACTAAACAGCAAACATATTTACACTTAATTCACTGTACTATCTACGCGCAAACTGAAACACAAATCGAACAGTTGAATATGTACCCTTGATAAATTCGCTGTCTGGTTCACACAATGATAAAATGACACAGTTCAGAATTGCACGAGGTTAGATAAGTTGGTGGATGGATAATGAATATAACAGATGTACATTGTACATGCGCATGAGATGCAAGGAGAAACAATGTATCTTAAAATATGAAGTTTCTTGAACGATTTATAGAATTCATAATCATTGCACTATAAAACTCATTGATGCTGATAAGAAGTAAATCTTGCTGACATGAAGTAAATCATAGAGCTGTGTGAACTTTTTATGATAAAACAAGCAATATTGTTGTTCCTCATCATAGCCGGTGAAATTGAATGATAACATACACGTAACCGGATGATACAATTTATTGACAATTAAACATGACCAACAGTTAAACTCAAACTAACATAATATATATATGTCATTTTTGGATTTGCAGCTCTACTTTCAACATAGCAAAAATCAGTGTCATGGTAACAGGAGTTAGAATATAAACACCACAGAAACAGATCATAGTTAAAATAGTTCACATAGTTTGAAGCAATAATTTCAGTTACAACATTTAATGCTGATAATATACCAACTCGCTCAATCTGTGACTCCAATTATAAAACGTTTCTTTTCTTTTTACACAGAACATGGCTGAGGAAGTACAGACTGGGAACAATCTCAGTAAACTAAGATCATATGAGTGAACAATCTCAGTAAACTAAGATCGTATGAGCTGGGATACACAGTTTACTGCATGAGAAATACGTTGAGGTCTCGAATAAATTAACTGAAAAAAACCCCACCTCAGAAGTCAATTATCAATAATATGTTACATTCACACAAGGCAAAATGTTGTCCATAAATAAAGCATAATCTGATAATGAAAGCTGGAATTGCATTAATGTTTAAAATTATATTATATAACTTCTGATGGATTCTAAAACAGTCATTACATTTGCACTGAAAAGTTTCGTTGTCTGAGAGAAAACTTAACAGTTTCGTTGTCTGAAAGAAAACTTAACAAGTACCAGGTACATGTACCCATTCTGTTTGATGAACAACAATCAGTTAGCCTCACAGTAGTAGGCAGGAAAAAATATTTTAAAGTCAATATATAAATATATAAAATTTTCAATATTAAACATGTTAAAGTAAATATTAATTTGATATTTTGCATCAACTTGGTGACTGTACCATGTATGTAATTGTCTATGATGGTTCATAGCCACATTGTGCATGTTATTTGCATTCATATATCAAACACCAGTCCACAAAAATACTTGTATCTCAGGCTTTGAATTGTGCCATGTTTCACTATATCAGGGGCGGCGGAAGCGGGGAATCTGGGGGGGGGGCTGCAGCCCCCCCAGTTTCAACAAAAGCTGGGTGGCTTTTTCATGATTTTGGTCCTAATGTATCCAGATATACAGGCCGGATTTTTTTGCCCGCGGCGCTTTGCGCCGCCCTGTAGTCCAGGTTTTCATGCAGCGATCATTTTGTACTGGACGGTCACCTGGCTGTGGTATGGACAATGAGGATGTGGTTGTGTTTAATGTGCTGTGCTTTGCTGATACTTGTTATTCCGTTCGCTATGACGAATCGTGACTGCTACATATGGTAATTTGCATGGAATATGCATATGCGTCATCCAACGATTAGCTGATTTATAAAAGTTCAAAATGAAGCTAAAACTTAGTTTCATATTATTTCTTTTTGTGTTCATACTTTTCTCTTCAAACGTGTCAGCGCTCTCCCACCCTCTGCTGAAATGTTAATTTCTTCGAGATCACTGCGTATATTCGAATTTTGGAAAGGAAAAATACTTTTTTTACATTCAAAAGTTATCAACTCAATTTTTCTTTTAAATGACGAGAAAAATCACAAAAACAATATCAAAATGCAGTTGATTATATAGTGATGATATGTCGTTTTATATGCCGAAAATCGGCCAGAATGCGTCTACAGCCATCTAGGAGCGCGGAGCTTCCGGGGCCTGGCCGGCCCCTGGACCCTCGCCTAAAGTGCTATGATAGTCGAGCCCCCCCACTTTTTGGGAGCTTCCGCCGCCGCTGTATATATACTGTTATGCATGTTCATGTACACTGTCACTATCACAGACGCCTTGACAAAAAATATGACATTGTATAAAAAATAAGAAATAAATATTCTGTTAAAATTGCAAAAATAACATGGGTATAAAATGACTGATGAGAATTGCAAGACGTTGCATAGTTAAGAGTTATTCAATAATAGTTGAAATTATGAATGTACAATCAATGACTTGGAGATTAAATTTAAAAAAAAAAAGAAGCAAAATATAAACAAACCCATCAAACCAATTGTACAGCATGTCTTTGTCGATCATCTGAATCTCTTGTCACATGGTTAATCTCGACCAATCGGAAAGCCTGTAAGAGCATGGCTAGCTGACTGATCATGTTTTTACTGATGTCGAATAGGGGACCCAAGACATGCCTCAGACCGGCGAAGGTATTCCACAGCAGGATGAATAGAGGCTGAAGAATGGAATTGAACATACCAACAAAGGCAGGTTTGAAGAAGTAGTTCCCCAGGACAGCCAGGACTCCAGATACCAGAGGTCCAATGACAACACCAAACACGAACCTCAGCAGTTCCACTACGAACAGTACCACACAGACAAATACTATCCTCAGCACACCAAAACATTCCTGGAAACCGCGTCGGGCAAGTTTCTCCACTCTACAAAGACAAATCAAGTGTAAACCAATAATGAAACTGCTGCCATATGAGTTATAAGAAAAGTTTGTCACTTTGAAGTCAAGAAATATAACAAAATGAAATAATCAAAATTGATTTTGCAAAATAAAAATGATTTCCATATGGGTTGTTAAAGTATGTGTAACTGAAAGATGCACAATTAGGCCAATAGGGATACAAATTGAAATCCATTTTACCAGAGTTTCGTTACAGTAACCTACAATAATGCTCTGAACATTTTTCTGAAAATATTTGTAAGAAAAATTAGCTGAAAAATCTAAAAATTCCACATATAAATCGCTCTTAAAAATTTGAAAAATTCCAGTCCCATTTTGTACAATTGCCATGCAAAAACTCCCCATAGTGGTCTGTCTGCCTCGTATATAGCTTAGCCGCACCTTCTCAAGTTCATTCCACTGTGCCTGTACTCGACAGTTTCTAATCTATACAAGTGTTAATACAGGTAGTTCTGAGTGATATTTACTTAGTCAGACAGCATACACAATGAATGAAGTTAGAACCAAAATGTTTTCTTACTTATCAGCAATAGGAGGAATCACAGCATTAGCATCAACATCTTCCACTTCATAGAATTTCATGTTTCCCTTATCAAAATGATATACATATCTGAAAATAAAAGAGAAAATGTTCAGTTAACAGATCGTAACAATAGTCTACAGCTAAGTAATGTTCTCTGCAAGACAATAAAAAGCTTGGTGACCAATGTTTGATCAATGGGTTTGATAACAGCACAGACCTACTGTTTTTTATGGACATCATCAAGGTGCCTCCTCTGGTGGCCATATTGAAGTTTATAGTATAAGTTTACTCCATGTACCTACAAAAATATTAATTTTATAAAATCTCTGTACACTGTAAAACGTGTTAATTTTGCAGTAATAATTTCTCAATTTCTGTTCTGAAGATTTTGCAGCAATAAAATATTGCAATCTTTAAATGCCACACATTACAAACATACCTTATGTCATTTTCATCTGCATTTAATTTTCATAAATGTTTCCACTAACAAAAAATTCGAAAATGACATGCTTTGCAGTATATATTCAGTTCAAACTGCACACCAATATTTGAGCTGGTTTTTCAACTTTTCTGAAATGGCAACGCATTCTACCTTTTCCCTTGTGCCCCTTCCTCGACAGTGACCTGTGTGACATATTTGCCAACAGAGAGAGGGCTGACCATCTCCAGGTTAAGGTCACTGATGGTGACAGCACTGTGTGACATTGCTGGCTGGTTGTTTACTTCTACAGACATCTCTGTCCCATTACCTTTTGTCTGTTGAAAGAGAGAAAAAGCCTATCACTTTTATATTGGAAGACCAAAATGGACAGAACATACATGTGTTACCCATTCAGTTTATTATGACATGAGCAGTCTGCACTCAGGGGTAAAAGCGTTTGATGTTCATTTTTCAGCGTATTGTTTCATTAAATTTTGATCGTTAACCTAGGAATTTTGCTCCTAAAAGGGTTCAATATCATTTCGTTAATAAAAACATTGAGTGCTCATATTTTCTTTTCATTTTGTGTTTCAATATCAATTCGTTTGCAGAAATTCAGTTTGTTTATGAATAGCGTATGGATGCCGTTAAGCTGCATGGGGTTCATGTGAAACAAACACTTTTTTCATTATCACTTCTCTCGACAAATCGTTTTGCATGGTATTATAAACTAAACGCAATATGGAGGAAATGATACTGAAATCTTCCCATAAAATTATTTAGTTAAAATATTGTCCTGTTAGTGTTTTATAGCGAGTTTTTTTTGCATTGGTAACGCTAAATGAAATGAAAATAACTGGGCATGAAAATCATTTACCTCTGTTTATGATATATATCAAACCTGGCTAACTTGAATATCATTCATTTGCTGTCCTGATGACATCACAGTGGCACGTGGCATTTTCTGACAAATTATTTACCAATTGAAATACGAAGCTGCGCATCAAAAAACCCCTCGGCTCTGGGTACATTCATAATGTATTCAATTTGAACCAAGATGTCAGGAACACCAAGCAGTCAAGTCACAAATATACAGATTATCAAAAATTTTGCAATTAGAAATGACCCCCAAAATTTCCGTCCAATCAGAGAAACCGGTATTCATTACATAAATTTCTTGATGCATCAATGATGTATACCAAATTTTACATCGAGCATTTGAACGGTATCAGAGATAGAGATCATTAATGATTTCGCATAAATTAAAGATGGCCACCCTTCCTTCCCGCCACTCAGAGGAACTGATGTGGTTATTCATTGAAATTTCTCTTGATACATTGATGCTGTATACCAAGTTTCGTATAGAACACTGAAATGGTATCAGAGATATACATCATTAAAGATTTTGCATAAATTAAAGATGGCCACCAAGGTTTCCGCCCAATCAGAGAAACCAGAACTGTCATTTGTCGTAAGTCTCTTGATGCATCGATGATGTATACCAAATTTTACATCGTGCACTTGAACGGTATCAGAGAACGAGATCATTAATGATTTTGCATAATTAAAGATGGCCGACCATCCTTCTCCCCACTCAGAGGAACTGATGTGGTTATTCATTGCAAGTCAGTTGATACATCGATGCTGTATACCAAGTTTGGTATAGAACACTTAAATTGGATCAGAGATATATATCATTAAAGTTTTTGCATAAATTAAAGATGGCCGCCAAAGTTTTCGGTCAATCAGGTCCCGATTCAAAGTATCTGGATGTATCGATGATGTATACCAACTTTCATATAAAACAACTGAATGGTAACAGAGATATGTATCATTATCGATTTCGCATAAATTAAAGATGGCCTCCAGGATTTCCAGCTAATCAGAAAAGCCGGTTTGGTAATTTATTGAAAGTTGCTTGATGTATCGATGATGTATACCAACTTTCGTATTGAACAGTTGAATGGTTTCCGAGATATGGATCATTATCCATTTCGCATAAAATTAAAGATGGCCGCCAAGGTTTTCACCCAATCAGGTCCCAATTAAATAGGCTTCTGGTCCTTGACTAGGTAAATAAGCATACCAAATTTGGAATTCTTCAGTGGAACCGTTTTCCGGCTATCTCGCTCACGTACAGACGTACGGACGTACGGACAGACGGACGTACAAGACGACGACAATACCCCATGGCCAAAATTGGCCGAGGGGTAAAAAAACAAAATAAAATCAAACACTAAATTTGAGGCATGTTCAAGATCCCATGAAAAAAAAGAAGAAGAAATTTTCAAATTTCTTATGATCAATTCCATCAAGGATTATTCAAATAGTTGGAGGCTTAGAAAGATGTCAGTATGTCTCTATGCCTAACATGTTTCTCACTGCCTACATCGTCCACTAAGCTCATCCGTTGAATCCATCATCGCAACACTACAGATATAATTCATGTAGTCTACCTAACATACTGAATGCCCTTTTGCATCATTTTGTTTTTCAATGCGTGTGGCCCAATCCATGAATCACAGAATGTCTGAGTATATTTTGCAAGCCCTGGCAGTATCCTGATTTGCTGTTCATGACATCACCTCTCCCAGATTTTGAAATGACAGAATGAGGTGACTAGGCATTAGTGGTAGGTTATAGCAAAATTACATCCATTTTTTGATGGTGGTGTGATGATAGGTTGAATCCTGCTCTGATGTAATCATCTCACTCTGACAATTAAATTATTTAAACAGTATGCATAATTGATAATTAGATGCTCGAGTTTAATATGATTCACATAATGTTTCTACTTCCAAACAGGGGTTATTTTAGACACTTTTCCTTTATATAACTCAATTTCAAAAAGATGAAAAACTCAATTTTTCGGTTTTAAAATCCAAGTTATCTCGGGAAGTTCTATTTGGTCGATTATTTTGGGGGTGGGGGAGAGTACTTTAGCTCTGGATTGTGATAGGTCAAAGGTGAAAATATTTTCCCTACAAATAGCTTACTTTAGTTTAACAAGCGTTCTGAGAACCCCAACATCTCGCCTTGCGGGGTCATCCGCCAAAGGTGCAGCAGTATTGAAAGCATACATGTAGAGCAAACAATATGGTCTGGAATAGGTGATGTGGTACAGACAATAATGTCTGGAATAGATTATCTGGTACAGACAATAACATCAGTCCCATGAAGGATTACTGGCAAAAGTTAATCCCATGTAGGATGGATAGGTCAGTGCTGTCGGATTACTGGTACATAGTTCAGTCCCATGTGAGATTACTGCTGGATAGGCCAGTCCTGTGTAGGATTACCAATGGGTGGACCAGTCCCATGTTATTACTGATAGATAGTCACCTGTGGGATTACTGCTGGATAGTCCAGTCCCAAGTGGGATTACTGCTGGATAGTCCAGTCCCAAGTGGGATTACTGCTGGATAGGCCAGTCCTGTCTGGGATTACTGCTGGATAGATGAGTCTCGTATGGGATTAATGCTGGATAGGACAGTCCCGTGTGGGATTACTGCTGCATAGGCAGTCCCGTGTGGAATTACTGCTGCATACGGCAATCCTGTGTGGGATTATGGCTGAGGAGGCCAGTCCCGTGTGGGATTGCTGCTGGATAGGCTAAACCTGTGTGGGATTACTGCTGCAAATTGCAATCCAGTGTCATATTACATCTGGATAGGTCAGTCCCATGAGAGATTACTGCTGCATAAGCCAGTCCTGTGTAGAATTACTGCTGGATAGGCCAGTCCCATGTTGGATTACTTCAGGATAGGCCAGTCCATTCTGGGATTACTGCTGGATATGTCAGTCCCGTGTGGCATTACTGCTGGATAGGCCAGTGCCATTGGGATTACTGCTGGATAGGTCAGTCCTGTGTGAGATTACTGCTGAATAGGCCAGTCCCAAATTGGATTACTGCTGGATAGACCAGTTCGGTCTAGGATTACTGCTGGATAGTTGATTTCCGTTTGGGATTACAGCTGGATAGGTCAGTCCCGTATGGCAATACTGCTGGATAGGCTAATGCCATTTGGGATTACTGCTGGATAGGTCAGTCCCGTGTGGGATTACTGCAGGAGAGCTGTGACCTAGGAAAACATGAAAGATGTCCACCAAGTTTTATAATCATCCCACGAAAGGTTCAACAAACTTTCCATGTACAGATCTACCTGTAAATTTTTGCCCAACAAAAACCTTATCAATGGAAAGATACAAAGTCTAAACTGCAATAATTAGGATTTTTTTTTTATTTAATGTCATATTTCTTAAATAGCACATGCACATCTTTGAATCACATTGAACTTGGGTAGCAAGTGTCAAACTCATCCAATGAAAGCTGACAGCTTCAGAAAACTTTCCGTGTACATGTATATGCATGTGCATTATTATTGGCAGATTAAGACAAAACCCTCAAAATTTGAACAAAAATTAATATTTCATCTCCTAAATATCACAGGTACATCTTTTAATCATAAGAAACATGTATACCAAGTTTCATAATCATTCAATGACAGCTGACAACTGCAGCAAACTGTGGTGTACAGATGTACATGTGCACTTCAGCTAAACGCAAAACTCAAATCATTTGCCATAATTTGGAGAAAAATTAATATTTCATCTCAAAAATAGCACAAGTAAATCCTCCAATCATAAGAAACATTTGTACCAAGTTTCGTAATCATCCAATGAGAGCTGACAACTGCAGCAAACTTATCATGTACATGTATACGTATACATGTAGAGGCCTACATGTACAATTTACCTGAACAGAAAACTCATTCATTTGCCATAATTTGGAGAAAATTTAATATTTCTTGTCAAAAATAGCACAGGTACATCCTCTAATCATAAGAAACATGTGTACCAAGTTTCATAATCATCCAATGACAGCTGACAACTGGAGCAAACTTACCATGTAGATGTATATGTATACATGTAGAGGCCTACATGTACAATTTACCTAAACAGAAAACTCTTCATTTGCCATAACTTTGAGAAAAATTAATATTTCTTCTCAAAAATAGCACAGGTACATCCTCTTATCATAAGAAACATGTGTACCAAGTTTCATAATCATCCAATGACAGCTGACAACTGGAGCAAACTTACCATGGACATGTATATGTACAATTTACCTAAACAGAAAACTCTTCATTTGCCATAACTTTGAGAAAAATTAATATTTCTTCTCAAAAATAGCACAGGTACATCCTCTTATCATAAGAAACATGTGTACCAAGTTTCATAATCATCCAATGACAGCTGACAACTGGAGCAAACTTACCATGGACATGTATACGTACAATTTACCTAAACAGAAAACTCTTCATTTGCCATAATTTGGAGAAAAATTAATATTTCTTGTCACAAATAGCACAGGTACATCCTCTAATCATAAGAAACATGTGTACCAAGTTTCATAATCATCCAATGACAGCTGACAACATGAGCAAAGTTACCATGTAGATGTATATGTATACATGTAGAGGCCTACATGTACAATTTACCTAAACAGAAAACTCTTCACTTGCCATAATTTTGAGAAAAATTAATATTTCTTCTCAAAAATAGCACAGGTACATCCTCTTATCATAAGAAACATGTATACCAAGTTTCATAATCATCCAATGACAGCTGACAACTGCAAGAAACTTTCCAAGTACAGATGTACATGTGCACTTCAGCTAAACGCAAAGCTCATTCATAGGGATTTTAACATTAGAGTACCCCAGGGGTAGTACCCCCAGGTGGCATACCCACCCCCCATATTTTTTATATTTTTTTTATATTTTTTCTAATTATTCTAGATTTTTTTTTAACTTGCTAAGCCAAAAACCCATTCATTTCCAGGCAGGGGACACCGACACCGACACCGCCACCGACACCGACACCGACGACGACATCCTCTTTCCCCCTCTCACAATATCTCCCCTTTACTTTGTAAGGCGAGATAAAAAATCTATACTTATAGTCAAGAAATAAAAATTGTCCCTTGTCCATTTCCATGAGTTAACCAATCCTTGACAAAGTTGGTGGTTGAGTATTGTAAGTGTCTGGGTATTTGTAAGTGACAGGAAAGAAATGAAGAAATAAATGGCAATAAAAATGTTAATAAGAGACGTAAAAAATAAAACAATGGTGGTTGTGAAGTTTTGTGGATTTCACGAAAAAAAATCCAATGCTGCTTGGTAAATGCAGATAAATGGCCAAAAATTGCAAATTAAACTCAATAT
>JAVTVY010002967.1:0-34313 GCA_036873755.1 Hanleya hanleyi | reverse complement strand
TATCCTTTTATCTAGAGATAATTGGTCGTCATCAGTTGCGAATGTGAAGAAAAATGTCCTAGCTGTGTTAGAAAAGAGGAGCGGGTGTTTGGAGGCTACCACTCTATGTATTTCGATTGATACAACAGTTGTGAATCGCTGGTGGTATATAAAGGAATAAAATGCCTGTGCTCTTTGACTTTCTTCAACGGTAAAATTCGTCAGATTTGATAAAACAGACATATTAAACCCTAATAGCTCAACAGCACGACATCAGTATGGTGGCCGACAGCTGCCATTCCATAAATGTAACTTTTTTAACGTTTTTTCTATTTTTTTTTTTTTTTTTTTTTTTAATTGAAATATTTTTTCCATATTATTTCATTTCATTTTTTTTAAATTTCTTTTCCGTTTCCTTTTCGTTTCATTTTGATTTCGTTTTCATTTTCATTTCATTTTGTTGTATTTTTTTTATTTACCGGTAAATTAAAAAAAAAACATTATTTCATTTTTTTTAAAATTTCATTTTCATTTCCTTTTCATTTCTTTTTGATTTTGTTTTCATTTCATTTTGATTTTGTTTTCATTTCACTTTCATTTTATTTTGTTATCACAAGGAAAAAATATATGAGGTGGCAGCGCCCGGCACTGCCAGTTTTTTTTTTTTTCTCCTCTCTCAAAACGAAAACAAATTCTTCTGTGGCCGAGAACTGCCAGCCGAGCGCTGCCAGCCGAGAGCTGCCAAGTCATATTATTGGCTAATGTGTATCACGTGTGTGTTCATAGTGCCGTACCCTTAGAATTTCTCTCACAATTCGAAAGTGAAGATGAACCTGTACGACGCTAGCACTTGCCAATTGCCAATCTCCCCCTCCCCCCTGTCTGCCCTATCTCCCCCCGTCTCCCATAGGAGTAAATTCTCGATGTCACGGTGCCGACAAAAGTTCCATATGGCGGAAAACAATGCCGCAAGATATGAGATCATGTTGAGCGAGTAGATTCATTTATATGTCGAAAATTGGGTGTTTCATGGAATCTGACTGTTGGTTCGACGTTCATTGCCCCCGTTACCAACAATCAACAATATAAATAGCTAGGTACAGGTAGGTAGAATATATTGTACCAAGTACACTAAATTATACCAACAACAGCTCACTGTAAATATGGAATTTGTGCGTCATGGTTGCGGAATGGTATGGGAACCTAGAGCTAGCAAGAAGGGGTGTGACTAAAAAGCGTCCGGTAGCGTCCGGAAGCGTCCGGTAGCGCCCGGTACATCGTCCGGTACTTTTTACACCGCCCGGTACACCCTACAGTATTCCTTTTTTGTCCCATACAAAATTGTGTATGTCCCATGTAAATATCGACTGGTATTTGCCATTTTCTGATGTGCGCGCGTTTAGTCTGGAATCATCTCGCCCATTTAGAACATCTAAAAATGTATAGAACATCTAGAAAGTATCGGATGGTGAAAAACGTACCGTAAAGAAAATACGAAGCTGCGCATCTGAAAACCCCTCGGCTCCGGGCGCCAGTCATTCATAATGTATTCAATTTGAACCAAGACTTCAGGAACACCAAGTAGTCAATGACGAATATACAGATTATGAACATTTTTGCAATGAGAAAGGGCCTCTAAGGTTTCCGTCCAATCAGAGAAACCGGTATTCATTCATTACATAAGAGTCGATGATGTATACCAAATTTTACATCGAGCATTTGAAAGTTATCAGAGATAGAGATCATAATGATTTCGCATAAATTAAAGATGGCCGCCCATCCTTCTCACCACTCAGAGGAACTGATGTGGTTATTCATTGCAAGTCTCTTGGTACATGGATGCTGTATACCAAGTTTCATATAGAACACTGAAATGGTATCAAAGACATACATCATTAAAGATTTTGCATAAATTAAACATGGCCACCAAGGTTCCGCCCAATCAGAAAGACCAGAACTGTCATTTATCTTAAGTCTATTGATGCATCGATGATGTACACCAAATTTTACATCGAGTACTTGAACGGTATCAGAGATGGAGATCATTAATGATTTCGCATAAATTAAAGATGGCCGCCCATCCTTCCCGCAACTCAGAGGAACTGATGTGGTTATACATTGCAGGTCTATTGATACATCGATGCTGTATACCAAGTTTCGTATAAAACACTTGAATGGTATCAGAGATATATATTATTAAAGATTTTGCATAAATTAAAAATGGCCGCCAAGGTTTCCACCGAATCAGGGAAACTGGTTTGGTCATTCTTTTGGAGTTTCTTGATGCATCGATGATCTAGACCAAATTTCCCACTGAACAGTGAAATGGTATCGGAGATACATAAAATTAATGGTTTCGCATAAATTAAATATGGCCGCCAAAGTTTTCAACCAATCGGGTCCAGATTCAATAGTATTCTGGGTCATGAGCATATGGATGTACACTGCAAGTTTGGTGTGCCTAGGGTAAGTCGTTCTAAAGATATCTTGGTAACGAGAAAGGTGTGACGGACAGACGGACGGACGGACGTACATGACGACGACAATACCCTTTAGCCAAATTTTGGCCGAGGGGTAAAAATATCAAATTTACAGTACCGGGCGCAACCTGTAACCATTTCGGTCATCTATACGCGGTAAGACTGACCCTGGGATCGTGTGTATCCATGTTCAGCCTACTTTCGGCAACGGCTAAAGAGAATTTCCATAAATCAATACCACGTGACTTCGTCAGCCAATCAGCTAAAGTCTACCGACGTAACCCCAACGTAACTCGCCATTTTCGAATCATGTGATGAACTACTTGTTCAAAATTGCAGATCCACCACACCTCTTGGATGATACGAAAGTTATACATACCTATATATTTTGTAAGCCCAGGCAATATCTGTTTCAGAAGTAGTATGAAAACCTGTAATTCATCAGATTTCTCGAGTCTGTTCTCCGCCGGATGAAGGCCGAACAGAATCCGGTAAAACACTGGATATCGCTCCGCGATAATGGAGACACACGATTCGCAAGCCATCTTATGGATGGCGAAGTGTACGCAAATGTACCGGGCGGTGAATGAAGTACCGGACGATATAAGAAAAAAAAATGATTCGGAGAATACTGGCAGATTTAAGCTCAAATGTACAGGAAAAGATAAATGAAGTCTGTTAACGATCATCTAGAAAGCGGTGCCAAAGAAATGACAACATGACAACAGTCAGTAGTACCGGGGAAGCCGACCAGGAAAATGGGCGGGATGATTCCAGACCAGAAGGTCATGCGATTAAATGCGCGCAAGTCAGAAAACGGCAAATATCAGTCGATATTTACATGGGACATACACAATTTTGTATGGGACACAAAAGGAGTATTGTAGGGTGTACCGGGCGGTATAAAAAGTACCGGACGGTGTCCCGGGCGCTACCGGACGCTACCGGACGCTTTTTAGTCACACCCCTTCTGGGTAGCTCTAGGTTCCCATACTATTCCGCAAACATGACGTACAAATTCCATATTTACAGTGAGCTATTGTTGGTATAATTTAGTGTACTTGGTACAATATATTCTACCTACCTGTACCTAGCTATTTATATTGTTGATTGTTGGTAACGGGGGCAATGAACGTCGAACCAACAGTCAGATTTCATGAAACATCCAATTTCCGACATATAAATGAATCTACTCGCTCAACATGACCTCATATCCTGCGGCATTGTTTTCCGCCATATGGAACTTTTGTCGGCACCTCGTGACATCGAGAATTTACCCCTATGGGAAGCGAGGGGAGAGAGGACAGACATGGGGGGGGGGGGTTGCAATTGGCAAGTGCTACCGTCGTACAGGTTCATCTTCACTTTCGCATTGTGAGAGAACTGCTAAGGGCACGGCAATATGAACACACACGTGATACACATTAGCCAATAGTATGATTTGGCAGCTCTCGGCTGGCAGCGCTCGGCTGGCAGTTCTCGGCCACAGAAGAATTTGTTTTCGTTTTGAGAGAGGAAAAAAAAAAAAACTGGCAGTGCCGGGCGCTGCCACCTTATATATTTTTTTTTCCTTGTGATAACAAAATGAAATGAAAGTGAAATGAAAACAAAATCAAAATGAAATGAAAGTGAAATGAAAACAAAATCAAAATGAAATGAAATGAAAAGGAAATGAAATTTAAAAAAAAATGAAATAATGTTTTTTTTTTAATTTACCGGTAAGTAAAAAAAAATATAACAAAATGAAATGAAAGTGAAATGAAAATGAAAACGAAATCCAAATGAAACGAAAAGGAAACGGAAATGAAATTAAAAAAAAAATGAAATGAAAATGAAATAATATGGAAAAAATATTTCAATTAAAAAAAAATAAATAAAAAAAATAGAGAAAACGTTTAAAAAGTTACATTTATGGAATGGCAGCTGTCGGCCACCATACATCAGCAAGATTTAAGTAAGTATAAATGAAAATATATACAAAGAAGTTTCTTGCAAGTTTATCACCAAACCTGAGAACGTTGATTGAAGTCGTCATTTCTTAAAAAGAGATCTAGCAATGTCACTAGGCTAGTAGTAGGGAGCCGTGAAATCCATTATTGTTTTCCAGGGAGGTAACTCTTGGTTTTTGTGGAGGGTACGTGGAGGAGAGACAGGGGGCGCTGTCCCGTATGACGTCACTTCCGGTCTGGGTGAAGCGGGCGTGTGTATTCTTCCGCGGTGATGCGGTCGCGGGAAAAAGCTTCCACGGAGAAAAAGTAGTCCCCAGACTTCAAATACGCTGCATGGTCCGATTGGGTCGAGTGAGGTATCAAAGTGAAGCATCCAGTCATGGGTGGGTGCATGTAAAATTAGTATTTTTTCCCGAAACTATAAAAAGCGGAACACGGACTTTACCCCTAAAATAGGGGAAGACACCTATCAACCCTAGCCAAAAGGGCTAATATCGGTCCCCGGGCTTATTGGGACCTGCCTATCAAGTCAATGGGGTGGGTGCATGTAAAATTAGGATTTTTTCCCGAAAATATAAAAAGCGGAATACGGACTTTACCCCTAAAATAGGGGAAAACCCCTATCAACCCTAGCCAAAAGGGCTAATATCGGTCCCCGGGCTTACTGGGACCTGCCTATCAAGTCAATGGGGTGGGTGCATGTAAAATTAGGATTTTCCCCCGAAACTATAAAAAGCGGAACACGGACTTTACCCCTACAATAGGGGTCTGTATTATACAATATAAGGGAAAATGCCTGTATGGGGTATGGGGATGGTCAATTTTTTTCGTGGGCTTTACTATGGCTTGTGGGGTCGCGTTTTTCTCGTCTCGCCAAGAAAATGACAATGGGAAGGGTCCCGGAGCGAATCGGTGAAATTTTGGGAAAAGTCACCGAGGTCTGTATATAGGCCCATAGGCTGGCCATGGGGGGTATAGGTCCAACCTGGGAAATTCACACACGTTCATTGTGATATGGGTTGCTTGGATTTGTTTTTCACGTCTCGTCATTTAGAACACGATGGGAAGGGTCTCGGAGCGAAACGGTGAAATTTTTGGAAAAAGTCACCGAGGCCTGGGTAGGCCCATAGGCCTATACTGCATGGCTATGGGTGTATAGGTCCATACGGGGTGGACGTTTTGGGATCTAGGTGGGCCACTAATGGCCCGATGGGGTCGAGTGAGGTATCAATGTGAAGCCTATGTGAGGGGGCAACCGATGGGATGGATGTGGGGTAGGAATATCGTCATTCTGCGCATGCGCAGTGGACAAAGGGTATGGAAATAGACGTTTTGGGGTCTAGGTGGGCCACTAGTTTCCATTCTGCTGCGCAGGTCACGTGGGTTGTGACGTCACTTCCGGGTTTCACCTCCAAACCCAGAAGAGTTCCAGTGTTCTCTTAGGCGTCCGGATGTTCAACCTCCGGGGTTTTTCCGGCCCGGCTCGGCCCGCCCCGGCCGCAGCGCGCGCGCGCGGGTTCTCCGGCCGCACGCGCGCGCGCGCGTCATCACCGGCAGTGCGCGGATGAATGTCGGGTCAAAAGGTCAAAGGTCACATCCAGGTCAAAAGGTCCAAGGTCTCCCTTTCGGCAAGGTTCGGAGAAAATGTTGCGGCATCGATATACAGAGCTTGAACCCCAAAAGGGGATTGTAAATTAACCTGGGAAGGATGGGCAGTTCCATTTGGATCAATCAGCGGTCGAGAAAATGAGCCAATGAGCGATCGATAAAAAAAACCAATGAACGGGTACTGGAATGCTTTCGCCTACGTCCGCGCCTACATCCGGGTTCTTGTACACCCGGGCAATGTTTTCTGGACATGGATGGGTTACCTTTGGCTCCATTCTAGGCCACTGATTGGCTAATACGGTGTTCAAAGCCAGTTTCATGCATTATGCTCATATAGAAAACACACAAGACAGGGTTTTTTGGTGAGATCTCATTTTTTTATTCAGTGAACAACAACAACGTGAGAACAACCACGTGAAAACTGAAGCCCAGAACAGGGGGCTTGTACATTGAAAGAACTCAAGCTCAGAACAGGGGGCTTGTACATTGAAAGAACTGAAGCCCAGAACAGGGGGCTTGTAAACTTAAGCCCAGAACAGCGGGCGTGTGTACATTGAAAGAACTTAAGCCCAGAACGGGGCTTGTACATTGAAATGATGGGCGGGGCTGGGCTGGTTTTGTTTCCAAGGCTTTCATGTGTCCCAATTGAACGGCTGGATTCGGTTTCACTTTTCGGACATACAGGACTGCGTCTTGGATGACAATCTTATAGTCAGCTGCATGCCCATCTACGTTAGTGGCCATCAAGGCGAAGGTCGGAGGCGCCCGTATCAGTCGGATTTTGCTGGGGATCTTGTTCAAGAGGTACCGGTCTTGCATGAACATGTCTGCGTGTAGTCGACCCATGAGATCCACCGAGGCACCGTTCACAGTGAAAGCCTTCCGTTTGTTATATCCCACATTGTCCACCGTGTCCATGTGCTCGGGTGTGTCCTGGTAGAATAAAGCGGCTGTCAGCTGAGATTTTTTAGCCTATCGGCCATACGACAACAGTGTCTCGATGTAGGCTCGATAGGGGTACGTGTTGGTCGAGTCACTGATGAGTTTGTCGCTGAGAAAAATATCCACCTGTTGAAACATCGAGCGCAGCCAGAGATTCGTCGGGCCCACCGTTGCAGCTTGGATGATTCTGGAGCCATCCCCATTGACGACCTTGGCTTTCACATACAAGTATGTATGGGCTAAATCCACATAGGCCGTATCCGCATTACTGATGGTGAACTCGATGGGCCCTGTTTCGTTGATGCTGGAGAGCGGGAGATGCTCCACCCATAATCCTTGTTCGGCACTGGTCTGTGTGGGCGGCACGGTCCACAAATCAAATTCACTGTTGGTGGAGGGACAGGACTCGGCGTGGATCAAGGACATGTTTAGGAAAAGATATCCTGGGTCTTCGATGTGCGTCGTCGCTGGGTCGGTCGTCGACTGGTGCGTGGTCTCGGTGGGGCAGCTCTTTTATTCCCTACGGTGCGTTGTGCTTTGGCCACCAAGACGCCTCCCGCTTCTTTGGCCCGCCGTTTCAAGGATTCTTTGGGTGCCGTACCCCCCAAGACATCACCGGCCACTTGCAGTCCACTGCGTACCGCTCGTTTGCCGATTGCTTTCACCCCACGCGTCACCAAGGGCAGGAACGTTTTGACGATGCTGCCGAGTATGTTCCCCAGCCCATGTCCTCGTTGCATGCGTGCACTGCTAAAGACCGGAAAGCCACCCCCCGGCCTGTTGGGCATAATAGTCCATATAGCTGCGTGCATCGCACTCGTAAGGTACTTTCATTATTATGCTTGTCGAAAATGAAGTGTCAGCACCACTTTCCCGCGTTCGAATGCCACCGGTCGTCCCGTGTCATCTCTTATATCCACCGTGATAGTGTTGATGTCGGTTTGTCGTACGGGTAGGTAGAGCATGTGGGTGAAACTGTGGGTGACTTGATCTCCATACGTCTTTTTAATGGGACCACCCGTAACAAGGTGTGTTGATATCGCCCACGATGTGGTTGTCCACCACGTCCGAGTAGACGTAGAGTCCGTACATACCCGACTTCATATCCATCGGGATCTCGCCTTGGTGGGCGGTGGGACCAGCGAACGTCCGTAGATCGAAACCCAGCATTTGCTGTAGGATAGGACTCAGTACGACACTCGCGTTGGCGGTGACGATAAGCTGTGCCTTGTCGTTGTGTGCGTTGTAATCGAAGTCCACGTGATTCTTGAAGGGAAAGGATTTGATGGGTTTTGAAGTATTCGTGACCTCCCGTAGAGCCTTATAATGCAACAGTCTTGTCAGCCCACCCATGAACTCCTTGGGGTATCGTATTGGCCTTCGGGGAGGGTGAGTCGGGTGTTTTTGCCTTCGTAGGTCACCTCGTACCACACTTCATTGGCTCGCACGTTGTACCACGAGTAAGGGTATTGGATATCCACGAGGCCACATTCCCATCGCCCAGGTAAATGCAACGGTTGCGGTAACTGGGTGACGTACTTGGCCACGGTGTTGTCAGGAAACACATCCAGCGAACTGTTACTGGGTAGGGTGAGGTAAAACATGGCGACTGAGCTGTCCTGCTGCTGCTGTTGGTTTTAATAGGTGTTCCAGGCCTTGGGCGGTTGTGTCCGACGTCGTGTTCGTCGCGTTGACTTGCTACGTGTCACGGCTCTGGAGATGTGGGGTGTCTTGATCAAGGATGGTTTTTTAAAGGTCTGAAAAGAAGGTGCCCGTTGTGGTGGTGGAGTTTTGGGGGGTGACTCCGGTTCCCATTCGCATTCCCAAGAAGGTAGTGGGCCACTCGGCGATTGCTGGGTTCGCTGCATAAAGGCCCAGCGGTGGGGTTCCCCACCAATTCCTGTGGTACATGCATGTCTTTCAAGCCTTGAGCGAAGACCTCCCATCCTCGAGGATCCGTGTGCGACCTGCGTTTACGCATCAGGTCATTCACTAAATCCGTCATGTGGGTCCCGGGACCACCTGATTCTGTACCAGTAGTTCGCCTTTATCATTCCAAGTCATGTTAGGATTCTGTTTCATCCGTTGTAATACCAGGCCAGCTTGTTTCTTGAACGATGCAGGTACACTCTTCAGGACTTCGTCTTCCACCCACTGTGGGGCTGTGGGTGTTACCCCTGATAATGGCGGTGCTGAGGTCGGCGGTGTGTCACGTGGTGGTGGTGGTGGTGGTGGGGTAGAGAGGGTTTTGTATTGGTCCATGAACGTCATGTACCGTTGAAGCGTCTCATTGTAACGTTGTACTTTCTCACTGTCGCTTAACCCCGGTCTCTGTAAGATCTGTTGCATCTCTCCATCGAGGGTGTTTATGGTCTTCATCGTAGGTGGGACAGGGTAGGGCGATTGGAGGTTTTGAAGGAATCGTGGTTCGACGAGGACCATTTTTTTCGTGTGGTTCATTGTCGGCCGAAGAGTCCACCCAATACTGGACCCAACACGGAAGCGGCCAACGGCGCTAAGATGGCCCCGAGAAAGCCGCCTTTCTGTAATACCTTTTTCTTTTGTATTTGAGGGACCCGCTTCTGGACTAAGGTTCGGAGACCTGTCTTATGCTTGGCCAACTTGGTCTTCTGAGCCGGAGTCAGTGGTACGTTGCCTTTTAACAGGTTGTACCCGATCTCACACAGACAGCGTACAAGGTCAGGGTCCGCACCGCGTACAATGGTTCGGACCAACTCGGGTGGGGCCGTCTTCAATACACGGAGCGTCGGGGCGTGCTTCCGTACTCGCGCAGACATCATGTACAACTAATGCCAGAACCCACAACTCTGTCCTTTTTATCCACCTCAGAGAACAGAGACAAAGCCAACCATGCTGTGGTATTCATTCTTTTTATTATCCCCATCATCAAACACACACTCCAGCTGGGGGAGCCACTGTGGGTGTGTTTACATTATTTTTGCATGTACACGTGGTGGGCCTCTCCGGGAAAGATGCCGGTCCGTAGTCGAAGGTGGTCGGGGGTGGCTTGCTTGAGGTCGAAGAGCATATACCTGTGCTGAGGGGTTGTGGCATCTTTGAAGGCTTCCAACGCAAACGGTGTGCGGCCGGGATACATCTGTCTCGCCAGGTGCAGCAGTTGAGTGGTATCTCTCGGGTTTTTGAAGACCACCAGGTAGTGGGCATTTAAGCTGATGTTCCGATGTTCTTTGTTTTAACTGAACAGATTCTGCACAATGTAGATGATGCTGAGCCGTCGATGGTGGTTGCCTTTGGTAAAGAGTTGGGTGACCCGCGCATCCGTCTCCGCCATGAGATCATCCAGAACCACCAAGGTGTCGGATTCCAAATCGGCCAGGTTGGGTAGGCCTTCCACGAACGTGATGTGGGGCATTGCTGCATACGCTGCCTGCCATTCTCCGTAACACCACACGACTCGGCCAATAGGTGGGGTGATCATGCTGTCGGCGTGTTGAAGGAGCTTCCGGACGAAGTGCGTTTTGCCGGAGCCCGTCGGTCCTGCGATGACGCAAGTGAAGGGATGCTGCCACTGAGGGTCCATGGTTCGAGCTGTATGCGCTGTCGTGGTAACCCGCTCTTGTAAATTTGGTACGAGTGAACTGGAGTGGTGGTGGTGGGTACAACGTCGGTCGTCGTTGTCTGTTCACTGTGAGAGATGATGGTGGTGGGTACAACGTCGGTCGTCGTTGTCTGTTCACTGTGAGGGATGAAATCCGGTGGGTTTTCAAATGTAGTGGGTGTACTTGGTGTAGGTGTGGAGCTTGGTGTGGAGCTCGACGTGGCTTGTACACGGGGTGTGGTGGTGACTGGGCACGATACGGGGTTGACTGGTGCTATCTGTAGACTGGTTTCACTGATGGCTGGTGTTCTCAGTTGGTTAAGTAGCGTGCTGACATAGGCTATGTCGTAAAACACACCTCCGTACAACACACTCAGCAGGGTTAGCACTATCACCACAAAGCCCACTTGCGCTTTGCGCGTTTTGGGAGACGCTGTGTTCAGAGGCAGCTGCTGTTTGTCCATAGCACCGTGGTCGAACGTGAAATGAAGGATGATGGTAGTGGTGTCTGGCTTTATAGTCGTTTCACCTGGTTGGCAGCGACCCAGGAATTGAAGGAACTGGGCCAGCCTTGCCATTTGACGAAATGAAACAGTTTGCCACGTCGACGTTCCGTTTTCAAAATCTGCTCCACCGTGTAGTAGTCTTGCTGTGTTTTTAGGACAGGCTGTAATTCCGTCTCGTAAAACGTCCCTAGCAACGGTTCCCCTTGAAGATCTTCCAGTTCACAGACTCGCTGCTGTTGGGGTAGGCGCCGTTTAATCAGGAAGTGCTCATCGCTCCAGTTGGGCAAGTAACTTTTCTCGAACTTGCCCTTGACTTTACTGATCCGTACAGGGTCCCCGACCTTGAACACCGCCTTCGGTGCTCGTTGCGATTGCCTGGGGTACAAGACACGCCGGACTTGGGCTTCATTGCGTTGGGTCACGGTAATGGGGGCTCTCTTTATACTCCGATGATAGGCTCGATTGTAACCACTCACAAGTTTCGGGAGAACATCGATGTACCGCCTTGTATTCTTATAGGTGAAATATTTATACATGCGGCCTTTGAATGTCCTGTTGAACCTTTCCACCACGGAAGCCTTGGTCTCGTTGTACGTATGGAAGAAAAACACCTTCTGGGCTTTCAGAAACCGTTGGAACGGTCTGTTGAGGAATTCCGTGCCTTCGTCGGTTTGCAAATACAAAGGTTTGCTCCCGGTCTTGAAGATGTCTTTGAACGCCGCTATGAGATTCGCCCCCGTTTTTGTCCGGATGGGTACCACCCACGCATACTTGGATAGGATATCGATGCACGTCAAGATACACCGATTCCCATCGTTGTGTTTGGCAAAGGCGCTCATATCGACCAAATCCGCTTGCCACTGGGCATCTATTCCTCCCACGATGACCCGGTTCCGTAGAAAATGGCGACGGACAGATCGATGTAAGGTATAGGTGTCTTGTTTTTTTAACCAATCTCGAACTTGTGCCCGTTGTATCCCCTGGGGCTTGGCCGCTCGATAGAGAGCCGACAATGCACTATAGGCCGCCGGGCTGTCGGGACTGTAGTATAAGTTATCCAACACCTTCTCCCAGCGCTTCATGGTGACAAATGATGATGGACCCTGGCTCTATCGTTTATTTATAACGGGTATACCTTGGGCCGGAGTTTCTGATTTTCTTCGTTGGCTTCCACAGTGTCCATGGTAAATGACCAGTCCAACTCGTCTGATGACCGCTTGATAAGCACTTCATCCACATCCACCACGGCATCTTCCAATGCAGACCATAGATCAGGGTGAAGGGTAAAATGTACTGTACCTCCATCTAGCCGAGCCAATTGAGCAAAGAAAGGGCCGCGTCGGATGTACATATCGTGACACAAGTGGATGAGGTCGCCGTCCAGCTCACCAGACAACACCCGTTTGAATTTGGTCCAGCCCTCCCGGGACAGACGAATGTGAGCCGGGCACGGTTGTGTAGGGTCCGCATCACAGATGTCTCCCACCTCCTCCATGATATCGACCTTATCCGCATTCACGTGCAGGAAAACCTCGGGGGTCAAGCTGAGATACGCCAGTATTATATGCTCCGTCATGGTCAGTACGTGAATGGTATCAGATTTGACTGTCTCTCGTATTTATAGGGAGAACCCCGTGAGATCAAAGGATCGGCTGGTCATCTCACTGGGCTGACTGAGTCTAGCCGTCTGGTTCATGGCTAGACATTTGTTCATTGGGTTCTGCCGCCGCTTCTCTCAGGGCACGAGCCCACTCCAACTCGTCTGATGACCGCTCGTCCGATGTAAACAGCTGGTCCACGATAGGCACCACTTTCTCGAAGGCTGTCCACAGATCGGGGTCTAGGGTGAAGCCTCGCGTAGGGTCTTGGTAGCGGCCCAGGCGTGGGAAGAAGGGTCCACGGTGTTCGTAGATGGCATTGTCTATGTGGATGAGGTGTCCGTCGAGCTCGCCGCTCAACACCCGTTTAAATTTGGTCCAGCCGTCACGGGGTAGCGTAACCGTATTCGATACGGTCTCAGCGGGCGACCAGCAAACATCTCCACGGTCTTCCACGAGGGTGACTTTATCTTCATAGACGTGTAACCCCACCCGCGATGTAAGGGGAAGGATGGCTCGTAGAACTGATGACATGGTTGACCCAATGACGATCGGTGAATGACGCACACTGTGTCTGACCCTTGTATTTATGGTGAGGTCCCACTGTCAATGCCACAGCGCCAGGGTCAATAGGGTACAGGCCATGACTAGGCCAACCAGCCGTCGCTGGTTCCGGCGTGAGCGCTCGTGGTCCATAGCCCGAGCATCAAGGATGGCTGTCATAGTCCAGTAGTGGTGAGTGATGGCACACCTCTCCATCGAGTGCACTCTGTCGAGGACCGTTTCTGTGAACTCGTTCAGGATCTGGCGTCGCCCCTCGTTGTCGTCGCCATCAGCAAACATGGACCGAACCACGGCTCGGTAACCCGTGAGTGAATTAACCACGGTGGCATGCTGTAAAATGCGAGTCGCATAGGGCTGGATCTCCGTCATGGCTCTGCAACCGTAGAAATGAAGGTGTGGGATCCAGAGGGACGTGTTTTATAGACCATGTCACACACGCGCGCCTAGACGTCGGGTGTAGTCCGTGATACGTACTATTCTGATGGGTTATGTGGCTCCTATAGAGATAGTACCTTATCGACAATGGGGACTACTTGTTCCAAAGCCGTCCATAGGTCGGGGTCCAGGGTAAAACCACCGTCGTTCAGACAGAGGAGTCGAGCGAAAAAGGGACCGCAGAAAATGTAGACGTCGTCACACAGGTGAATGCTATCTCCGTGCAGGTCACCCAACAACACCCGTTTCAAGGTAGTCCATCCTTCCGGTGACGTGCGCTTTGGGTTCAGTCGTACACCAACACCTAAGTCCGCTATCGATGAGGTCCACTCGTTTGGGGTACAACAATAGGGTGCAGCCAGGTGTAAGCCTCCGGGTAGCCACAGTCCCTTCTTTCACCTCGGGGTGTAGTAAGTCATCCACCTCGGGGAGTACATCTTTCAGTGCCATCCATAAGGGTGGACAGAGTGTGCTATAGGTACCTCCACTCTGTTCCAACCGGGGAAAAAGGGAATCCTCTCCAGCAGTGCGTATGTGCACACCGACTTCCACTTCCAGCCTGATAGCGATAACAAAATCTTCACCTTCTGCGGTGCGTCTTGGACCAGCTCCAGGTGATCGTCATTGACGATGAGGTAGACGTCGGACGTCAGTTGGAATAACGCAAGCTCTGTTCCGCTCGCTGCCATGGTGGAGAATGAAAAGCGAACGGTTAGAGAGGTGGCTTAATAGTGTACCTGTTGGGTAGGGTTTTATACACCGTGCGTGGCACTTGTTATACTCGCTTGCGCCATAAGGTCAATAAGGTTAGAAATGCGCTTTTTTCTACTACGCCCTGTGACGGGATTTCATTTAACATGAGATTTCACTAGTCAAAGCTTAAGCACAAAATGAGGATAAGTAGGCCAATGAATGCAGCAATGCCCTAAATATTCCCACTTTTATACACCTACATAGAAGTACCCGGTTGTAGGCGCGGACGTAGGCGAAAGCATTCTAGTACCCGGATGTAGGCGCAGACGTGTACCTAGTATCCGTCCATTGGTTCTTTTATCGATCGCTCATTGGCTTATTTTCTCGACCGCTGATTGGTCCAAATGGAACTGCCCAGCCTTCCCAGGTTAATTTACAATCCCCTTTTGGGGTTCAAGCTCTGTATATCTCGACTTGGGGTAGTTGAACTGAGTGTGCTAAAAATAGATCACCAGCTAGCGTGCTATAAAAGGAAAGCGGCCTGGCCGTTTCATCAGACACTCTGTCAACCACCAAGATGTTCACTTGCACAACTTGCCAGAAGCAGTTTACTCGTCTAGACAATTTACGTCGCCACGACACGGCCGCCCACAACGAAGGACTGTATACTTGTATAACCTGCGCACGGTCATTTAATCGGGAAGATGCTTTACTGCGCCATGAACGTTCAATTCATGGGCCACCCAAGCGTTCATGCGAGGATTGTGGTCAACTCTTCAAACGACGCAGTCAGTTAAGACGGCATCAGCGTTTGATTCATGCCCCGGTACCATGGCATGAGCGACAACTTCCTACTGAAGAGGAGCCGCGGAAGGTCAGACCCAGTGAAGATAAGCCCGGGGAGACGAACGCCACTGGTGATGCGATGACGGAGAGCCCGCCTATACCCACAGTTCAGAAGAGCCTGGATATCCAGCCGGACCCCACCGTTACGGTTTCGAGTCATACGCCTGACAACATCGAACATTTTCTGGACGAGCCCATAAATGTTCCTAGCGATCTCTTACAGGACAACCATCCAGTGAGTGACATCGATCGGCGCCATTGGTCCATGACACGGCACTGTTTCCACCGTTATCGCCCTATTCAAGATATCTACAATTTCCCACTGACCAATCTCACCCGTCTACGCAGCTACGTGGAAGCCATCTTCAAGGATCAAACTACGGCCTTCAAATTAAATCTGGCGTTTGGTTATGTGCTGCAGCATAAGGAGACAGACCAAGTCCGATACTTTTACCCGAGCAGTAACATCCGGGTATTTGACCAACCGTTTACCATCATTAACCGGGTGTCGCTAGAGACGATGCTGGAGAAACTGGACACCGTGGATGCCTTGAAATGGGCCCAACAACAACGTACCAACACCAAGTGGATAGTGAAGAGGATGACCAATGTTACGTTTTTCCTTACCAAGCTGACCGACCACCGCCATC
This sequence comes from Hanleya hanleyi, assembly GCA_036873755.1. Classification (NCBI taxonomy): domain Eukaryota; kingdom Metazoa; phylum Mollusca; class Polyplacophora; order Lepidopleurida; family Hanleyidae; genus Hanleya; species Hanleya hanleyi. The sequence goes on along the minus strand of JAVTVY010002967.1, from coordinate 18,483 downwards.
GGTTGAATGCGTCACTCGTGCACTGATGAATACCATAACATGCCGTACATACTCTCTATGTCTACATGCTGATCGTTGACTTGAGCTCAGTAAACACTTGTACCTAATGTGACGGTGCGTTAAATAATAAAACATGGTGTTTGATATTTCAATTTGTTTTGCTGTGAACATACTAAACATACCCAGGGCGGCTCCCCCAGCCTGGGTATGATGTAACATTGGGGATAATAAACTATATAAACATTGCTGAACTTGTTGTTATTCACGACAACCGCTATCCGATTGTATAATACATAACATAATCCATACACTTTCTCTACTGCGCATGCGCAGATGACGTCAGTTCCACGTCACACCCAGCCCGTTGGATACTCCTTCACGACTGCTTTACATGGATACCTCACTCGATCCCATCGGCCCACTAGTGGCCCACCTAAACCCCAACACGTCTATTTCTATACTACGGCCAGACTGCGCATGCGCAGACTATGGACAACGAACGACAGACTAGCCCAGGCCGATGCTCCCTCACGGCAGCTTCAAAATAAGACCTCATACGACACCATAGGATCATTAGGGGCTCACCTAAACCCTAACACGTCTATTTCCACACCCTTTTCCCAGAATTCCCTGTCTGCGCATGCGCAGAATGTGGACAACGGCCGAGACACTAGTCCAATCGGATGCCCCCTCACCTAGGCTTCACATGGATACCTCACTCAACTCCATCGGCTCATTAGTGGCTCACCTAGATCCCAAAACGTCTATTTCCATACCCTTGGTCTATTGCGCATGCGCAGAATGACGATATTTCAACCCCACACCCAGTCCATCAGATGCGCCTTCACGAATGTTTCACATGGGTACTTCACTCAACTCCATCGACCCACTAGTGGCCCACCTAGACCCCAAAACGTCTATTTCCATACCCTTGGTCCACCGCGCATGCGCAGAATGACGATATTTCAACCCCACACCTAGCCCATCAGATGCCCCTTCACGAATGCTTCACTTTGATACCTCATACGACCCAATCGGACCATGCAGCGTATTTGAAGTCTGGGGACTACTTTTTCTCCGCGGAAGCTTTTTCCCGCGACCGCATCACCGCGGAAGAATACACACGCCCGATTCACCCAGACCGGAAGTGACGTCATACGGGACAGCGCCCCCTGTCTCTCCTCCACGTACCCTCCACAAAAACCAAGAGTTACCTCCCTGGAAAACAATAATGGATTTCACGGCTCCCTACTACTTAGGCTAGATGTATGCTCCAAATGCAGGACTCATTTGAAATATTACCATCGAGGAACGGATAGTTAAGAACGTCGAAATTGTGATCGTGAAGTCGGCGAGACAGTCCTAGCCCTCCTTTTCACTTTCACGGGGCCGTCTATATACGGAGTACTCAAATCGTTCATATTACGCTTGCTGAATGAGAAGAAACGGACTTGCAATATATTCGTGTAAAGATATAGGTCTACCAAAAGGCTTACATATACTAAATATAAGGAATGTTATTCATGTTTCGTGGCTTACGTTTCTCATTAATAATATCATGTGGAACCTGGCACTACATCTATTACAATGTGCACCCTTTTTGGCGGACCTATATATGTTTTACGATTACGACTATATCATAATATTATTTTGAAATTAACGTTCCACAGCCCGTTCAGCAATCCCTATCCCTATATGGACGACATAATGGAGGACATGTGTCCTCATTCACTGAGTTTGAATGAAACGACAGTCCAAATGTAACATCATCTTTATCTATAATCCCTATCAAAATCTTGCCGGAATCACTGAACACTGTAGACCGTTTCTCTCTACAAAAATTATAAGATGTATAGCTCGTGGTTTTATTTGTATTTTCGCTCGGAATTTAGTCTGTGTAACAGTTCCATCTCCCATCTGGAGATGGTCCTGTAATTTCGAGCTAACCTGTCCAGAAATCTAGATAGAACAGAAACCACATGGGGGCGTAAGTGGTTTACATTTTCAACAACCAATGAAAATTCACGAAAATTAAACTGCCAAAGCTGCCGTTAGCACACATTTTAAATGTTCGAAGCAGCAACTAGGCCGATCTATTTGACACACGTCTAGGGGCGAAAGGTGTAATATATGGCACCGAATTGTTCTGATATGGTTCAATCATATGCATATTTTTTTTTACTAGGAAGCCACTACAATATTACAGTTGAAATTATGGAAGTTTTATCTACTCGGTGATTCCCTTAAGAACCTTTTTGTCACTGTCAATAGCATGACCTGTCGCCCCTCGCAGCTGCCGCCTGTGAATATACCCGGTAAATGAGATCGTCCTGGCGCCAGCTTCTGTGTGGGGGCGTGAGAGGACGTGAGGGGACGGCTGTGCAATAGGCGAAAACGTTGTTCCCAGAAAAGTTTTTACGATTTGAACCTCATGGTACTCGGAATTTGGTGCTAATAGTTTCCAATGAATATGACATATCGATTATGGACATTGTATGGATACGGTCTATCGATTATGGACATCGTACGGTCTATCGATTATGGACAATTTACGGATACGGTGTATCGATTATGAACATTATATGGATACGGTCTATCGATTATGGACACTGTTTACGATCTATCAATTATTGACATTTTATGGATACGGTCTATTGATTATGGGCATTGTATGGATAAGGTCTATCAATTATGGAAATTATATGGATGCGGTCTATCGATTATGGACACTATGGATACGCTATATCGATTGTGGACACTATGGATTTGGTCTATCGATTATGGATACTGGATACGGTCTATCAATTATGGACACTATGGATATTGTCTATCGATTATGGACACTGGATACGGTCTATCGATTATGAACAATGGATACGGTCTATCGATTATGGATATTGTATGGATATACGCTCTATCGATTAAGTACACTGTATGGATACGATCTATGGATTATGTACATTATATGGATACAGTTTTCTGATTATGGCCACTATATGAACGGATGACCGGGTGCTGTACTGGCTGGGCTGATCAGTGTCCAGGGTAATAGGAACTGTGAGTACTCTGGTGTTCTGGCACATGTAGGCACTGTCGTGATATGACTGAAACAAGGTTGAAAACGACGTTAAACCCTAATACTCACTCACTCACTCGATTATGAACACTATGAATACGGTTTGTCGATTATGGACGTTGTATGGATATGGTCTATCGATTATGGACAATATATGGAAAACGGTGTGTCGATTATGGACACAAATGAATGCGGTTTATCGATTATGGACACTGTATGGATACTGTCTGTCGATTATGGACCTTGTGTGGATATGGTTTATTGATTATGGACACTATGGATACGGTCTATCGATTATGGAAGCTATGAATACGGTCTGTCGATTATGGACACAATGGATACGGTCTATCGATTATGGACATTGTATGGATAGGTCTATCGATTATGGAGACTGGATACGGTCTATCGATTATGAACACCATATGGATACGGTCTATCGATTATGGACACTGGATCCGGTCTATACATTATGGATATTATATGGATAGGGTCTATCGATTATGGACACTGGATACATTCTATCGATTATGGACATTGTATGGATACGGTCTATCGATTATGGACACTGGATAGTCTCGATTATGGACACTATATGGATACGATATATTGACCTTGGACTCTACATGGATACGGCCTATCGATTATGGACACTGTATGGATACGGTCCGTCGATTATGGACATGTATGGAAACGGTCTATCGATTATGGATACTATATGCATAGTCTATCGATTCTGGACACTATTTGAATTCGGACTATCGATTATGGACGCTTATATTGCGCTACATGAAATGACACATTCAAGTATTCAGTTCTCTTCAGTATGAAGCCGTATATTTATAATCACAACTTATAGTCTTTCAGTGTTATGGTTCGTTGTTTGTTCATAAAAGTTTGCGAAGTATCGAGACTTCTACTTGACATAGGGAATGCCATACCATCTACCACAAGAAATGTCGTCTTTGTAGATATGTTTAATGCTACTGCACGACCTATCGTTCCTGTATCTATATTCTGGAACAGGAGTTTCATTTACAGTTGTAACGCACCTTATGAGATGCTGGCTATAATGTGAATGTTAATATAGTGTTCGGTGCATGTCAACTCATCTCCTCAGTAGCACAGGTCTTTGTTTCAATAAATTTATATGTTTACTTGAACAGGAATGTTGATTACTACCATTCATCACCGTTGAATGGTGTACTTCACGAGTGTTGCAGTTTTCTCTGGGAGCATTGAATGGTGCTTAACGTGATGGTTAAATGCGTTCATACTCCAAGAGCGTGGCATATGAGCCCCCTTCACTTCCATCAAAATTAGCGTTCAGAGTGACCGACGCGTTCGTTCCATAGTGGAGCCCGAGGAAAACATTCCCGGTCCACAACGAGCCATCAGATGATATCTTCAGACGCGTCCATTCTTTGTTTACGACCACGGCTACATTTCTGGCCCCGGGTATCTTCACCTTGAAAGGAACAATTGGACCGGTTTCATCCCGGTGAATAACCAGCGGCTCGTACAAAGAGCACCCATCCTTCCAGCCCTGGTACTGTTTCGGGAATTTGTAGGGCTTTTGTGTTGCTTTAACGCACTCAATAAGATAGTTGTAAACACAGGTTAATCCCTTTCCCGAATCAGATGCGGGAAGAGCGAATATCCCAAATGTCCAGTGACCTGGGGTGGGAACGGTGATATTGAAAGTGATGGTTTTGTCTTCGTCATCGGTTTGTGTGAACACACACTCCGATCGCTCTTCCTTCGTTGACGCATTGATCAGCTCAACGGCCGTCTTTACAGGGTCACTATAACTGAGCTGTATCTTCAGCACATTACCATCCCAGTCTTTCATGCGAATATTAGCATCAGCGTGACTTATCACACTAAGTCCGAATGTTTTGAACTTGGACTGGGGACCCAAGAATCCAGATGCTAACTGAGGTGCTTTCAGTCCCGTCGCCGCCATCTTGCAATTCTGTAGATTAATTTACGTTCCACACCAAGAAGGGGTTGTATTTGCCTGTGTATATGATAAGCTTGTCCGTGCTTATATCCATGATGGATTTTCTGTGATATTTAGCCGTTGTCATTAGTAATCAAAGGCCGGGTGCAATCTGATTGACCCCCTCACAAATCTTACCATTGCTGAAGACATTTGAGGCAAAAGGTTTCATGCCTGTGCAGGTGAAATTGGGTCAACCCGGCGTTAACCCACCTCTATCATATCTATGGCAGTTGGAATGTTTAACAGTAATAAAGACGGAAAACATATTCATAATTCGTACCAGAATGGCATATGACAATCAATAAGCATCCTGTGGAAAGCGAGGTATTATTCTATAGTCAAGTGACGCACCGAATAAAGACGCTTCACCATGTCGTACCATACCACACCATACCTTGTATTGAAATGAACACAAATTTTGTTGAATTTATGCATGTTATCTTGGCTGAATGAGGTATACATAATTTAGACCCGATATGTTCTGTTTACGTATCTTCATGTACCTGGTAGAGGGTAGATAATGGTAGAGAGTCCTTTCGTGTAATAATGGCGTCAAAACCGTCATTCAGTATATTAACCGTCGTCACCATACGAATTTTCGCGTCAATGTTCGAAGGAGGGTTTCCGGAGACCATTAGCACCAATTTAAACACAGGTCACACATTACACAGGTCACGCATTGCACAGGAACAATCAAATGTTACTATAGACAGGTCCCAGCCAAGAAAAAACTAACATTTTTTCCGGTCAAAGTTTTCTCAGCGGTTCCGTCATCCTTGACTTATGCCCTTTCAATTTCGCTGAGGGGCCACCCTGGATTTGGCCTCAAATCCAATATGGCGGCCAAAATCCAAAATGGCCGCCAATACCCATAGAAGCTCACAATTTCCTGCTCGAAAATCAATTTTCTAACCACAAACTAGGTTTGTTTCTAGTCCTACGTCAGGTATGAATAATTAGTTAATTTTGGAATGATTTGTAATTGGTCTGAAAATTCAATATGGCCGCCAAAATCCAAAATGGCGGCCAATGTCCATTGAATCACACATTTTCCTGTCCTAATATGTAGAGATGGACCATCCTTGATCCGAATGCGTCCTGTAGGGTATCAACTTCTAGCTCTCGGGGTGTAGACCCCGATTTGAGGGATATCCTTGTCATCTGTGACGTCATCGGTGACGTCACCAGTACGAGTAGTAGCGAAAGCGGGCATTTCGGAGGTGCAATGGATTGCGTTTGGAGTAGAGTTTTTCTGTCCAGTTACCTGTGAGTGTAAGTGTATGCGCGCGTGTGAGTGAGTGAGTGAGTGAGTGAGTGGGATTCGACTTGACTAATGTATCGTCCGTTTTCATCATTTTGCGCATGCGCAGTCTGGCTGTAGTATAGAAAGCAGGCATTTTGGGGATTCGTGGAGGTTTGTTGAGAGATTGAGGGACCATCCCTGGCCAAATGGACCGTGTGGGGTATCCGCGTGAAGCTCTCGTGGGTCAGACTGGCTTGTTTTCATTGGAAGTCGCGCCAATCTGCGCATGCGCAGTTGGGGTGTAGTAAGTAAAGTGGTCATTTTGGGATGTGCGTGGGGGTCTGTTGGTCGTGTGAGGTGTCAAAGTGAAGCTTTCGTGGTGTAGACCATGACTTGAGGGGTGTCCCTGTCATCTGTGGGGCAGATATGGACCATGTTTGGTCCAAATGGCCCGGTTGGGGTATCATAGTGAAGCTTTCGTGGGGTAGAGTCAGACTGGCGTGTTTTCTTTATTGAAAGTCGCGCCAATCTGAACATGCGCAGTTGTGGGCTAGTAAGTAAAGTGGTCATTCTGGAGGTGCGTGGGGATGTGTTTGAGCGATTGAGGGACCATTCTTGGTCCGAATGCGTCGTGTGAGGTGTCAAAGCAAAGCTTTCATGGTGTGGAACACGACTTGAGGGATATGCGGGTCATCTGTGACGTCATTGCTGACGTCCTCAGTAGGAATTGTAGCCAAAGTGGATATTTTTGGGGTGTGAAGGAAGGTGTTTGGGGTAGAAATGGACCATCCGTGGTCCGAATGCGTCGTGTGAGGTGTCATCTTGTAGCAGCACCCACCAACGACAAGCTCAATGCTTCAATGCCCTGATGAATTAGCCCTGAAGCCCTGCGCGCCTATACGTAGCTCTACGGGTGTAGTCCGTGATAAGTGCTATTCTGATTGGTTAGTCCAAAAGTAAAGCAACAACAACATCATCAAATATTACAGGTCAATCCTTTTATTATCCCCTCCATCACAGCACATCCACGCTAAGGGAACCACTATGGGTGTGTTTACAATTCACTTATGCTATTTTCCGTGTATTCATTAAGTTCATTGTTCTGATATCAGAATGATGAGGGACACGAGTTAATCCTTATATGTACAGACACCACCACACACCGCACCGCACCCGCACCCTGGTGTACCCTATTCCCTAATGGCTATAGGGTACAGGGTGCACCACAGGTACGTGCACATGCGTGCGATGACGTCACTTCCGAGCTCTGAGCTCCACAAGCTTTGAGCTCCAAGAGCTCCGATCCAAGAGCTCTGCCACATGGGAGCTACCACCACCACCGGGCGTTGACGGGCGTCAACGCCTGGTGGTGGTGTGTGGTAGTGTGTGGTGGTGGTAGAACTGGTGTGATGGTGGGAATAGTGATGTGTGGTGGTGTCTGTACATATAGGGATTAACTCGTATCCCTCATCATTCTGAGATCAGAACAATGAACTTCTGAATACACAGACAATAGTATAAGTGAATTGTAAACACACCCATAGTGGTTCCCTTAGCGTGGATGTGCTGTGATGGAGGGGATAATAAAAGGATTGACCTGTAATCTTTGATGTTGTTGTTGTTGCTGCTCTACTTTTGAACTAACCAATCAGAATAGTACTTATCACGGACTACACCCGTAGATCTACGTATAGGTGCGCAGGACTTCAGGGCTAATTCACCAGAGCGTTGAAGCGTTGGTGGGTGTTGCTACAAGATAACACCTCACACGACGCATTCGGACCACGGATGGTCCATTTCTACCCAAACACCGTCCTTCACACTCCAAAAATATCCAATTTGGCTACAACTCCTACTGAGGAAGTCAGCAATGACGTCACAGATGACCCGCATATCCTTGAAGTCGTGGTCCACACCTTGAAAGCTTTGCTTTGACACCTCACACGACGCATTCGGACCAAGAATGGTACCCCAATCGCTCAAACACATCCCCACGCACCTCCAGAATGACCACTTTACTTACTACACCACAACTGCGCATGTTCAGATTGGCATTCAGACATATTCTTTCAATAAAAAACATGCCAGTCTGACTCTATCCCACGAAAGCTTCACTAGGACACCCCAACCGGGCCATTTGGACCAAACCTGGTCCCTCTCTACCTCAAACACCTTACTTCACACCCCCAAAATTCCCACTTTGGCTACTACTCCTACTGATGACGACAAGAATGACGTCACAGATGACAGGGACACCCTTCAAGTCATGGTCTACACCACGAAAGCTTCACTTTCACACCTCAAACGAGACATACGGACCAAGAATGGTCCCTCATTACTCAACAGGCCCCCACGCATCTCCCAAAATGACCACTTTACTTGCTACACCCCAACTGCGCATGCGCAGATTGGCACGACTTCCAATGAAAACAAGCCAGTCTGACCCACGAGAGCTTCACACTGTACCCTACACGGTCCATTTGACCAGGGATTGTCCCTCAATCACTCAACAAACCTCCACGAATCCCCAAATTGCCTACTTTCTATACTAGGGCCAGACTGCGCATGTACAAAATGATGAAAACAGACGATACATTAGTCCAGTCGGATGCCACTCACTCACTCACTCACCGTCGTTAGTGCGTCCATGCGTTGATGGGCGTTGGGGACGCCTCAAGGGCGTTGGGCACGCCTCACTCACTCACTCACTCACTCACTCATACACACGCGCGCATACACTCACAGGTAACGCTATCAGGTAGCTGGATTGAAAAAAAGCCATCATCTACTTCAAACGCACTCCATTGCACCTCCGAAACTCCCGTTTTCGCTACTACTCGTACTGATTACGTCACAGATGACATGGAAAAACCTCAAGTCGTGGTCTACACCCCGAGAGCTACAACATGACACCCCACACGACACATTCGGACCAAGGATGGTCCATCTTTACCCCAAACACACCCCCAAAATGCCCGCTTTCGCTACTACTTGTACTGATAACGTCACCGATGACGTCACAGATGACATGGATATCCCTCAAATCGGGGTCTACACCCCGAGGGTTACAAGATGACACCCCACAGCACGCATTCGGACCAAGGATGGTCCATCTCTACATATTAGGGCAGGAAAATGTGTGATTCAATGTACATTGGCCGCCATTTTGGATTTTGGCGGCCATATTGAATTTTCAGACCAATTACAAATCATTCCAAAATTAACTAATTATTCATACCTTACGTAGGACTAGAAACAAACCTAGTTTGTTGTTAGAAAATTGATTTTCGAGCAGGAAATTGTGAGTTTCTATGGATATTTGCGGCCATTTTGGATTTTGGCCGCCATATTGGATTTGAGGCCAAATCCAGGGTGGACCCTCAGCGAAATTAAAAGGGCATAAGTCAAGGATGACGGAACCGCTGAGAAAACTTTGACCGGAAAAAATGTTAGTTTTTTCTTGGCTGGGACCTGTCTACTAGGCAAGATTGTATACAGCATATGTAAGTCTTTCTTTATAAATGCATATGTTCAAATGTAATGTGCAATCAAGGCTATCAGTGGTTTCCTTCAAGTCTAGTGAATGAAGGTATATTTCTATTACAGCATCACTAATAGGGATTATAATCTAAACGCGTTTGATTGGAAAGAAGCGGGTTTTGAAATGAATATTTTCAATCATTTCTGCATATATGGATATTCATATGGGAACAGCCAAATTTAAATGTGGTGAATATGGTGAAAGAATAATTTTATCGGGCGTAGATCAATTGTCAGAGGTCGTGCTATTTATATATAGATACCACTGGCAAGAATGTCGGAATGTTAAAAGTACTTTCCACACATCAACTGCGCACATGTACATGACCTGAAATCTTTATTCATTAACCTGCAAGAATACTACGAAGTGCAACTGAGGGCATTAGGACATATACCGTACTGAGAGTTGTCTACTCTGTTTACCACAATCCCACATCAGGGTCTTTCTCACATTAGTGTTCTTCTTCTTCCCCTTCTCCCCCCTTTTCCGTCAAATAATTCACTGCTAACAGTTATGGCCAATTATTATAAAAAACATTTAAATTATGAACGTAGGTTGGGCTACTTCTGCAATGATATTTCGATTACAAGAATCGAATAAACCAATGATGCAAACGCGGTGTTCTTGCAGAAGTATAGCTAGCGCCATGCATCTACACTAGCTAAGATTCATAGCGTCTTCCTTCCCTCAACGCTATGCCGACGACAAATGCATTTCCCTGTTGGTAACTCGAACATCTCCATGGCGCACTTATTATTACCTTTGCGCCCTATTGGACCTTCATTAACTTGAAAAAATGGACCAACATGAATAAAAATACAGAAATGGCAGACTAAATGGCCCTTCGTCGGTCATATATTAATTACAGACGTTAAAATTATCCCTATGCAGCCTCAAAATCACCTGAAATCGAGGGTCAAGAAGATGGGCATTTCCGTCATAATAGACCCCATGTATACAGGGGATGATGATCACAACATCGATTATGGTATTTTTATTCATGGCGGCCCATTTTCTCAAGTTAATGAAGGTCCAATAGGACGCAAAGGTAATAATAAGTGCGCCATGGAGATGTTCGAGTTACCATCGGGGAAATGTATTTGTCGTCGGCATGGCGTTGAGGGAAGGGAGACGCTCTGAATTATAGCTACATCTACACTGTCAGAAAGATTGACAATCTGACTCAATATTTTAGGGTATAGACGTGACCCATAAAGTTTGAGTCAAATTCGATTTTTTACATAAAAATATTTGGGTCAAAGGGACACAAAAAGTTTGAGTAAAAATCGAATTTGACTCAAATATTTTGGGTTCGTCACGTGTATACCCCAGATTGATTCAATCTTTCTAACATACATTTAAATTTTGAATGTAGATCGCGCTAATTCTGTAATGATCGTTCCATTACAAGAATTTATAACACCCCATTGCTAATATGAATTACATCGGTTACGTTTACACAAAGTGTCTGGCTAGTTTATTAAACATATATTTTTCTAGTTCAGTATGTAAAAACATTTTGGGAAAGGTATTGCGCCACTATTTCTAAAAACTCTGGCGTTGAATGTATGTGGCTATTGAAAAACTCAAAATGTCTTACGGAAGAGCTTGATGCTAAAGGTCACATACCGTATAGACATGTGTCCACATGGGATTTCTCGACTCTCTATACTACAATCCCTCATCAGGACCTTATTGACCGTCTAAGTTCATTAATAGTATCTGTGTTCAAGAAAACTGATCGTAGATATATTAATGTCGGAAGCCATAAAGCATTCTTTAGCTCTACTACATACAAGAGATATCATTCATGGGATGTTTCTTTGTTTATAGAGTTGCTTGAATTTCTCATTAATAATATCTATGTGAAATTTGGCAACACAATATATCAGCAGCATATAGGTATTCCAATGGGTACTAATTGTGCACCCCTGTTGGCTGACCTGTATCTGTTCTCTTATGAATATGACTATATGCAGGCGCTTTCAAAAACCGATCCATTCAAAGCCCGTTCCTTCTCATTCACCAAACGCTATATAGACGATCTTCTCGCTGTGGATAATCGCTATATAAATGACGCAGTGAAGGATATATATCCACCTTCACTGGATTTGAAGGAAACTACAGATAGCCCTACAGGCACATCTTATTTAGATCTCTATCTCTATAAAAATGAAGCGGGCATTCTCTCTCGTCGACTTTATGACAAAAGAGATGATTACAATTTCGACATCGTAAACTATCCCTTTCTGGACAGTAATATTCCAGTGGGACCTGCATATGGCGTATACATATCTCGCTTAGTAGCATTTGCTAGATCCTGTGTTAAATGTGATGATTTTAATCAACGTCACAAAACATTGTTGCAGAAACTTATAAAACAGGGCTATTCCATCAAGCGCCTCCACTCAAAGTTTCTCAAATTTGGCGATACATATCGCATGCTGATAGCAAAATACGAACGTAGCGGGCAAGATCTATGGCGCTACGTTTCGTAACTTGTGTCTAATTCCGCTTAACCCGGGGCTAGGGGCCGTATGAACCCATGTACTTCAAGATCCTCATGGTACTCATATGAACAGTCACAATCAAAGCGTGACTGAGATACATCATTCTTTAGATGACGACTTTACAACGAATATTATGGATTAAGAATACTGATCAGCGATACGGATTTGATATTTTTGGAACATCATGATGTCTTGCCGGCATCATTGAAAACTGTTGACCGCTTCTCTCTTGCAGGAAACAAGCCTATGTTTATGTATACTATGATTGTCTTTTTGAATTTGGTGCTAATACTGTTATGTGGAAAATGGAATAGGTCTTTGGATTATGGACGCGGATATTCTCTAATGGACGACGGCTGGATTATGAATGACGGACTAGACGCTTGTAATTATTCGCGAGACATTGCCTAGAACGCGTCTCCGACTAGCTATTTTGACCCTGGCCTAAAGTGCTATATGATAGTAGCCCCTTCCCCCAATCATGAATTGCTTCCGTCGATCCTGAGTAGTATACAGAACTGATTTCAAGCCGCATTTGGACGAGTGCGCAGATGTTTCTGCGCAGGTATGACGTCATTTCCGGTCTGCGTGAATCGGGCGTGACCTGCGTATGTCTGACTGTATGGAATGATAGGAATGCATGTACTGATTTGTATCTGGAGTTTTTCCATCACGGGGAGGTCATGTGATCACTATAGTTCAAGGTCATTTGAATGATAGGAATGCATGTACTGACCTGTTCATTTATCCGGAGACTTGTTTACATCCGTGTATATCCGGGCCCTTGTACATGTAGTGTATTCATCCGGGTCCTTTTTCCATCCGGGGATTTACAACCGGGCATTGATGGTAGAATCCGTATCCTCGATAATAGCAATGCATGTAGTGAGCTGTATGTGTTTTTTCCATTCATCCTTTTACATCCGGGCACTTACATACGGGTTCTTGTACATCCGGGTACTTCTATGTAGGTGTATAAAAGTCGGCATTTTCATGGGATTGCTTCATTCATTGGCCTGCCTACTTGACCGGACCAGCCTGAAGATTTACCTGACCAGCCTGAGCCAGCCTGACCGGAGCTACCTGACCAGCCTGAGCCTACCTGACGAGAGGAGCTAATACCATTGGAGTCTGAAGACCTGCCTGAACAGCACCTACCTGAGCCAACAGCCATGAACTCATCTGCCCGAGCTAAGCTTATGCAGCACCGTGTCCAGATCATTAGTGAGATGATGAATGTTGCCGAACTATGTGATCTGCTCCTGGTGGGAAAAATAATCACTACATACATGGAAGAAGGAATCATGGCGCAGAATACCAATACGGCACGAAACAGAGCCCTCATCGACACTCTACCGCACCGAGGTCCTTTAGCATTTCAGGCCTTCCTGGAGACACTGAGAGAGAAGGAATAGCGTCTCTACTTCAATTCGAGGAACACACCTTAGTCATAGACATCCCCGAAGAGAGTGCAAGTAGCAAACGTGCCCAGGAAGAGTCCGATCCACCTGCCAGACGTGCCCGTCCCCAACTAACACCTTTAAAAATGCCTCAGCAAGTGCCTCAGCAAGCGGAGGAAGAGGTGCTACTCTCTATGTCTGTGGAGCAGGTGAATGACATCATCCAGCAGCCCTACCAGGCGACCCAGATGAACAGTTGGAAGCTCACTCCCTATTTACCTGTAACCGTGAAGGATGAGCAAGTGCACTTTAATGCATCAGCCTGGGACGACAAACCACCTAAAATGGAAGTTGAAGAAAGATACGCGTATTCCCTTACCTGAGGGATTCACCCTGCAAATACCTGCGTGGCGTAAACTTTAGGGCCTGACAGTCAAAATTAATGAAGCCTTGTCTGACCAGCTGTCTGAGTATATCTATAAAAAGTACATTGAAACCTTCCTGTATCATCTTAGACTTCGCATTCTACGCTTGCGTCTCGAACAATGTGCAGGCTGTCAGAACAACGGTCCGTTAAACATGCATACGTATTTGGACATCATGCCACCGTCAGGCGCGCTGATGACTGAGGCGCTACACGACATCAACGAGACGGAAATCCCAGAGGCACTGGAAGCTGCCTGCCCACCGAGAATTCCACGTGAGCAGATTGCTGCCTTCATATACGTGAACCAGGGCAATTACAAGCGTCTAGTTCGTCATTCATAATTTAGCCGATGTCCATTAGAGAATATCCGCATCCATAATCCAAAGACCTATTCCATAATCCATATAACAGTATTAGCACCAAATTCAAAAAGACAGTCATAGTATACATAAACATAGGCTTGTTTCCTGCGAGAGGGAAGCGGTCAACAGTTTTCAATGATGTCTGCAAGACGTCATGATGTTCCAAAAATATCAAATCCGTATCGCTGATCAGTATTCTTAATCCATAATATTCGTTGTAAAGTCGCCATCTAAAGAATGATGTATCTCAGTGACGCTTTGAATGTGACTGTTCATATGAGTATCATGAGGATCTTGAAGTACATGGGTTCATACGGCCCCTAGCCCAGGGTTAAGCGGAATTAGACACAAGTTACGAAACGTAACGCCATAGATCTTGCACGCTACGCTCGTATTTTGCTATCAGCATGCGATATGTATCGCCAAGTTTCTGCAACGTTGTCTTGTGACGTTGATTAAAGTCGTCACATTTAACACAGGCTCTAGCAAGAAAAGAAAGACATGGAAGACCTCAAACAAGTCTTGTTGGCTAAATATTGAACATTCAGACATTACCCTATTCCTGCATTCTATGTTCATTCTATGTTCATTCTACCATCATGGTGACACCGTATAACTCTATTAGAAAATCTAACACAATGAGCCGTGGTGAAAATCTTATGTTCATTCTACTGTGTTGTTAATAAATATTAGAAATTCAACTAATGTGTGTCAGTGTTCACTCTATGCAGGGGGAAGGTGTGGGAGCTCGTGTTGTGCTTTTTAGTTAGAAAGCTCTCTTTCGGGAGTATTGGTTGGCCCTGATAAGGGCCGTTATGAAGTACAGAGGGTTGGCCATCAGGCCGTGAGTTCACGGCCGGTAGATTCTTTTTACTCTACATACGTTTCTCCGATACACAGGGCACCGTAAAGCCACATGAAAGTCTCCTGTGTCTGGGCAGTGGCAGCTTAGAAGCCTAGAAGACATGTACAACATAGGGCTAGGTGCCCACACGGTAAAAAGGCGTACGCCGTCTCAGCGTTCTGGCAGATGGTGCATGTGGATTTCCTTATCTCTTTATCTAGTCGTCTTTGCAGTACTCCTTTCCCCTCTTCCACTTCTTGAAGTTGTTGTCTTAGCCGCGCCAACCGGGTCACCTCGGGTGGTGGTGGTGTTGTGCCAGTCGTGGCCGTCGTTGTGGTAGCCGTCGTTGTGGGAGGCGAAGCTGTAGTTGCTGGTGGACCCATGCTGCGATTGTTTAACCACCCCATTTGTGGAGGACGTGGCGCCTGTACATCTTCTTCGTCTTCTACTTCTTCTATGTCCGTATCATCATTATCGTCGGCGTCCAGAGTGTCGTCTATCTCTATATCTTGTTGTCTGGCCAGCTCCCTCAATTCTCCCGTAGTCTCCCGAGTGAGTACCCGATTGAGCGTGGTCATTAGTCTAGGATCTGGTAGTCCATGCGCCCTGGCTCCATCTCTCACAGCTTCAGCACTCTCTCTCAAAGCGTTATGGCTTAGCTCCCTCGCCAAAGCTTCACCAGACTCTCCCATGTTGAACGCGTTGAATAGTGCACGTCTAGCATCAGTCATGATGTAGTTGAAGTCGGTATGTGTAGCAGACGAGAGGCAGCCAGCTTTTTTATACCGTAGAGGACCCGGATGCGTGCGCGCGGACATCGGAGAGATTTTCGCTCTGAACGTCGTCTCGGCCAGAAAGACAAAATGGTCTGTGCTTTCTGCAAGATTTGGAAGCGGGCTAAATTTTCAATAAACGAGAGTTGAGATCTAAAACAACTTTAAATTTATACCTTGGCAGGTTATAGTGTAATTTTGAAAAATTCATAGGGCTAACGGCTGCATAAATATATGTTTTTTTTATCATTTTCCAAGTTTCAAAGGCCGAATTTCACTTGCATGGATGTGTTAAAAGTACGGTAAATTTGAAATAAACAGGAAAACGTCTCTAAAAACACTTTAGCTTTCTTCCTTACAACGTTATAATGTCATTCTAAAAAATACGGGAGGTTTATAGATGGGGAAATGAGAATTTTTTGTTTCCAATCCCTCTAGTGTGAAAACAGCCATTGACACCCATAGCTGTATTCGGTCCCGTACTCTAATACCTGGGGTTTTTCCATCACGGGGAGATCACGTGATCACTACATGTACAAGGTACGGGGTGGTCCCGGATGTAAACAAGTCCCCGCATGAATGAACAGATCAGTACATGCATTCCTATCATTCAAAATGACCTTGAACTATAGTGATCTCTATACGTGTTTCTCCGTTCAAAGAAATGTGATTGAATGTGCTCCTCCACGCCTTGCTCAGGGTTTTTTACGCTGAATAGGATGGATGTCCATTGGCTGTCTGAAAGAGAGGGAGCCTCTTCCATTGGCTCTTTCTCCGCCAACTCGATTGGTTGAAATAACGGTATCTGATTAGTCCAAAAACGCGCACCCACAAAACGCCAGAATCCCACCAAGCTCGGGTATATGAAATCCCAGGCTAAAATGAAGTCCTATACCCTAACCCAGGATGATGTCGATTGGCTGTCTAAAACGGGATTAGCCCTTTCATTGGCTCTTGTTCGGGCTTAGCCATTGGTTGAATGATCGTCTTGCCATTGGTCCAAATGTGTCTCGGCATTCTTCCTGGGTTAATTTACAATCCTCTTTTTGTGCTCAAGCCTTTGTATACGGAAATCCTAGGTTAAATGAATTCCTATCCGGGTCAGCCCTCATTTCTCCTCCCGTGGCCCGCATCCTTTGGTGTTATGGAGCTTGGCAGCCGGCGTACGAGGAACTGGCACGGAGTCCTGGACTAACCTTGGTGGAAGGGTTACCCCCAGAGGATGACTTGGCCCCGGACACGTTGATGGTCGTGGATGATCTGATGGCCGAAACGGTTAGACGAGTGACCTGGCTCAAAAACCCCAGAGACGCGTCACAAATTATGCACCTGGCGAAACAGGTGTACCCTAAAAACACTGCCTTTGTTCGAGAAGCCTTTGAAGATGCCACCCAGGAGGCCCACGGCTACCTGCTCATCGACTTGAAACAAGGGACCCCCTCGGCACTTGCGAACCCACATTTTTCTCGGTGAGTTCCAGACGGTGTACACGCCCAAATAAAAGAACAAGACAGAACACCCTAGCATTCACTTCCTCATCATGTCTGCGCGGATACGGAAGCACGCGCCGGCACTCCGCATGTTACACAGCGCGCCATCGGAGGTGGTCCGGGCCCTGGTGCGCGGGGCGGACGCGGCATTGGTACGGTGCTTGTGTGAAGTCGCTCATAATGTGTTAAAAAGGAATGTTCCCCTCAGTCCTCTGCAGAAAGGGAAATTGCAACGGCACAAGACGGGTCTCCGAACGGTGGTGAAGAAGACGAGTTTAAAGAAAAAGAAACAGGTGTTACAGACAGGTGGATTTCTCGGGGCACTACTCGCTCCATTAGCAGCCTCCGTACTGGGACCATTAGTAGGGTCTATCTTGGGCGGAGGACGCTAACGGCATGGAACATACGAAAAAAATTATGCTGGTGGAACCTCGACTGTTACAAAGCTTGCAATCGCCCTATCCTGTCCCTGCCACGGTACAACAACTGCAGTCCCTCGATGAAGAGATGAATAGCATACTTCAACGCCGACTGCCTGATCACGAGAAAATTCAACTCAGACGCTGAACGGCTACAAGGCGTTTATGGATCAATATAGGAGTGGTCCAACATCATCACCACCACCACCAGCCTCATCATCACCTCAGCTCGAAGATGAAGTGTTGGCCAGTGTACCTAAGGCGTTCAAGACCAAGACTCGTTTATTGTTGGACCGGGTGAAACAGAATCCTGATATGGGTTGGACCGATCAGGGAGAACTGCTTATTCGAAACCGAGTGGTGCCGGGGTCCCATATCACAGATCTGATCAACGAT
>JAVTVY010002966.1:0-33259 GCA_036873755.1 Hanleya hanleyi | reverse complement strand
AGTTACTTCCCATGTGCTGTATATGTGTGTGATAATAAACTATCAAATTAACAATGGATTCGTGAAAGATGAACATTGTAACCAGTGAGTGTGTTGGCATGATCTTAACACTTGAACTGTAAATATGACATTATCCAGTTGTGTTCCCCCTTAATCTCAACTCTCGAGATTATGCAATACAATGTGAAACAGTGTACATGATAATGTAGTAAAATAATAGAATATAACTGAAATATGCATTGCAACTTCATTTGTGTATTCTAAATTGCCTCGCATGCCTAACAGTAAAATATTTGAGATCTTATAGAAGTGTCATGTAAGTTGGTTTATATACATGTGCATGCAATATTCAATGTCAGTTAGTTCAAGTCCCATATTGTAGCTTTACATATAATACTAATAATTTCGAACCCTGATGGGATACATTAATGAATCGAAATTGCTAAATCATTCCGTCATGCTCCCCCTTTAATCATACATGTATCTTGTTATGAACAGTTTATGTGTACACAAATATAAATGGATCAGGTCTAAATGAAATTACATAACAATATCAATAATTCAGTCGCACGCTACAATCATCTTTTCCTTACAATGATTTAACAGTGAACCTGGTGAATAAAGTGAAGTCTGAATCATATACATGCATGTGTCAAAGAAATGAACCCATATTCCTTGCGTTTATCTCATTACTATCTGGTAAAATGTTATTCAAATAATTCATCAACTAAATCTGAGGTACAATTTACATACACTTTTTCAATTATTCCTTCTAATCATAATTGTATATCCAATCTGATCTTTACATGTATCAAATTAATTATGCCCCTTGAATAATAAATTTGTGGATGAATTACATGTATACATTTGTCTGTTGTTCTTTATCACCTAGATCCAATACTGATATCATGCACTGATGCAATCATAGCAATTGTAGTGATATCAGAATATAAATTTACATGTGCAATTATTTCACAATCAAAATTTATACTTAGGTCCCATACTAGGCCTACTCTATTTATTTTATTCATGCAGGGACCATGCCGTTAACCGAATACAAATATTGGTATCATTTATCCATACAGGACTTCTGTTACATGAACTATATTTAGCATAGCCAGAATCGGCCCTGGCCTGTGACGTCACAACCGGAAGTCTTGCTTCCCTATACGGTGCAGTGCTACAAGTTTAGTAAATCTATCACTCCTGAAGTATCGCTAACATCATCCTTGCGCTACACGCACATCTAGTAATTCCTATTAGAGGGGATTACAATAATTCTCCGCAACAAGAATGAGATTTAAAACCACAACAACAGTAACACGTGTGTGTCGAAAACCAGGCCATCGCTAACTGCTACAGCATTACTTCGAGACCCCCTCAGGAAATGTATAAAAACTAATCTTTTCCTGTTATCTACCAGGAACAGACATTACAGTTACCTGGAATACATTCTTATGCAATAGTCTCATACATATTTCTAACAAGTCTTACCTGGGGAAGATGTAAAACAGACAAGACATAAGACAACGCAAACGTTACATCTTGAAAAATGGCGTCGTTATATTTATACTGCGGAGTATCTTGTCAACGAGATGCCTAGCGGAGTTTTCTCCCTTTGACCATACAACTGCTTCAGCTCATTTCCACTATCAACTCTGTTACACTTGCAGTGATGGCGAAAATACAATATACATAGAAAAATGATATATATACAAAAAAAATGAGGTACCCCCATTTTAGACGACCCATATCTCACAGAAGCAATCAAAAATATATCTAGGTGGACAAAACAACAAACTGGGCAGGTGGTAATGGTAAACTGTGTACAGTGTGTAATATCTATAGCCAGTCAAACAGTTAACTATCTGGGCGATCTAAATACTGCTCTTGATAACTCTCTTCTAAAAGTGGCTCTGGACTACTGCAAGAATAATCCATCATCCTGGTACTCAAATGTATTAAATAGTATCCCCAAAATTCTCGGTCCCTATAACAGTATCGGTGGTGTGGCAAAACAATCAGCTTCCTCAGGCAAAGTACAAAAGATGTATATGTCCGCTTTTGAACAGAACTGGAAAAAAAGAATTGTTAATGGACCATCGTGTAATCGGTTGCCCGGCAGTCATAAACTTAGAACATATATGGAATTCAAATCTCGTTTTAGTCGGGAGATTTATATTGATGTTATCAAAGATAGAGACCGTCGTTTCGAACTAGCTCTCATGATCTTAATATCGAAAGGGGCAGGTATACCAGAGTTCCCATTGAACACCGTCTTTGTCCATTGTGCAAATCTGATACGGAGGATGAATTCCACTTTTTGATTAAATGCCCTGGTTATAGCATATCTAGATGTCTATTATTTACAAATATATCACAGACATGTGCCAACTTTATCAGTATGCCAGATAGGGCAAAATTTGTATGGCTTCTCTCTGCCGAGGACATGGTGGTCATCTCTCTGGTAGTTAATTTTATTCATCGCAATCTAATTAAGAGAAAGTACTTGATGAACAATGTATCTTATTGAATCCGGTGAACATGTTGTGATTTATTCTGTTTTGTTTTCTCCTGTACACATTAACCCATCAACGGGTAAAAAAGTACAATTAAAGGTTCTATTCTACAGGTATTGTTTATGTGAGGCATAATGTGGTTCAAGCCATGCATTGTTTTCTTGCTTTATTGCAGCCTCAGCATTCACTTCCCGACATATTTTTATGGATGATTGCTGGGAACAAAAGGATCGCTTATCAACGTTTGTTAGCCAAAGATCTGATCTACTCTATAGTCGAGGAGGAACGGGGCAAGAACTGTGGCAAAGTTGTAACACTTTTGCTGAGGGTAAGATTGGATGAAATGTGTTTCCTTTTATTAGCTCACCTTTAGGGCTGGCTTTTCAAACTGTTTGGAAACTCCAATATTTTGGAAGTTAGGGCAGACTTTTGTCAAAGTTTCAAAAACATTGATATTTCAGATTATTGAGTGAAATCATTAATTTGTTTGGGATTTTTGTTTAAAATTAAAATAAAATGTTGCAGTAAGATTCTAGAGTAAAATCTTAAAGGCTTTTTTGTCAAGAACAGGTTAAGGTTGTTCCATTATTATGTTTATGAAAATAACATGTACTGAGACCCAAGTGTTCAAGTTGTAAACACACTTGCAGAAGATCGATTTCACATGCAGGTGCAGAAATTGACGAGGTGTCAGTCAAACTGTGCAGTGTCGTCTGCTTCCTTCAATATGCCTTCTGACAGTTTTGTGTTGGGTATATTAGAGGAAGAAATGGTTTCATTTCAACTGTGGCTTGAATTTATAGGACATTTGTACATTTCTATTCTTAACCATTTTGTCGCATTTCATGATTGCTTGATTGAAGTTTTGCTTTACATTTAATTCATTAATTGAAGTATCTGAAATCAGTATTTTGACTGGAAAAATTGTCATTGAATTTCACCGATGGGTGGTGGCTTTCTCCGGGTAGACCAACTGCCTCCATCATTCAATTGGCTGTCGCCATGTGAGTGAAATAACCTTGAGTGTGACATTAAACTAAATCCTCCCTTCCTTCCTTCCTTCCTCATTTAATTTCAGCACAAAATATTTGTTGTAGCTATGAATTTAATCCAATACATTTCTATTTAAAGTTGCCTGGGAAGAAAGCCACAGGCCAGTCCGGTTGGGCGATCCAAGCCAAAGTACAGATCTATTTATGGATGGGACTGACCAAGCACAAAAAGGACTTCCTGCAGGGTCTACCGAAAGGCTACGAGGAGACAGATGTCGTACAGAATGCTCACAAACCTCAGACAGTTCCTCCTTCCATGATATCCTATGAAGGTACAGAATTTCTCCCCTTGCCAACACTCCGACACTTATGTCGCCAGGATAAAATGGCAGACACACAGTTGCATGCAGGCTTAATTGATTATGATTGACACAGAAAGCATGCTATCTGTATACAAGGTAGTCCCCGGGCTGAGAGGACTGTCAGAACTGGCCTATCAGAAGCTAGAGTTGGAGAGCTCGCGCATTGAACCTCGCTACAGTAAATGTGACCAAACCATCCAACACTGCCCAGGCCTTGTTTTTCGTCAAAAGTTACGGGAATCCAAATAGATCACACAGTCTAACCACGCAGGAATCCATTGCTATCATCTGTACACAGAATGCCCAAATTGTAATGGTGCAATAGTCTGATGCCACAAGGATATCAATTATATGCGCAATAATTTTCAATGACAAAAATGCTGAAGCAGCTTCAAGCATGACAAATTAATTGTAACAAATGGCGGAACTACCAACTTTAGTGACTTGCACACTTCAGTATTAACTTTACCATTTTTGCAAGTATGATGACCAACCCTAAAAAGACCTTCACTCACACATTTTTTCTGAAATTGTTGGAAGGTATGGAATCAGAATAAAAGATTTTGCAAAATGTCCGATTCTTGCATAAAATTTAACATCGCATAATTTGGACATTGTACAAATTTGACCCTTTGAAGGTAATTGGTGGACTCAGTTCAATATCCTTATGACTTTGATCTCTCTCATTTGAACAAAGTCAGGGATCAAGACCTGTATTTAATAATCCAATTTCTTGATAGTCTGATGATCATTTCATTCAGGTATAATCCGTTTCACATAACATGTATTTCTTCTGACATCTCTGTATTTTTATCAATGAACGTTTATACTTTGGCTGGATTCTCTTCCAGTTTTCTTCATGAGCCAATGCACATCCTGATTTGTTTTTTGAAAATTTGAATTGACCAATCAAATCAATCAGCATATCTCATGATGAATTGTTGTTACTTTAAAACTCCATTATCCTTCATTATTGGAGTATTCGGTTTAGCCATCATATTAACTCTTTCCCTCATATAAGCGGGTTTTGACGACTTGTGTAGATCCTCATGTAGCGTGTTTTGACGAGTGTTCGCTTAACTCATGAAGACGGATTTTGACGAGTCACTTGAGTTCCCATGTGGTCGATTATTCTTGCAATTTTTGGCGTTTACTTTGAGTAAAACCTAATTATGTCTCCCCCAACTATGTTGGGGGGAGACATCTAGTGTTTGTGCTGTCTGTCTGTCTGTCTGGATGGATGGATGTCTGTCCGTCCCCTTGCCTTGTCTGCAAGATATCTTGAGAACTACTGGATGGAATTTCACCAAACTTGATGGAAGCTTCATTGGGATAGCCTCATTTGATTAGGTTTTGGTGTATGTGTGTGTATTCATCCGTGTCCGGTGTCCGTCCGTCCGTCCATCTACTTGTACATGTATATACAGGCCTTGTCTGCAAGATATCTTGAGAACTACTGGACGGAATTTCACCCCACTTGGATGGAAGCTTTAGTGGGATAGCCCCTCATTTGATTAGATTTTTGTGTGTGTGCGTGCATTCATCCATGTCCGGTGTCCGTCCGTCCGTCCATCTACTTTTACATGTATATATAGGGCTTGTCTGCAAGATATCTGGAGAACTACTGGATGGAATTTCACCAAACTTGGATGGAAGCTTCATTGGGATAGCCCCCTCATTTGATTAGGTTTTGGTGTATGTGGGTTCATTCATCCGTGTCCGGTGTCCGTCCGTCCATCCATCTACTTATACATGTATATACAGGGCTTGTCTGCAAGATATCTGGAGAACTACTAGATGGAATTTCACCAAACTTCGATGAAAGCTTCATTGGGATAGCCCCCTCATTTGACTAGGTTTTGGTTTGTGTGCATGCGTTCATCCGTGTCCGGTGTCCGTCCGTCCGTCCATCTACTTGTACATGTATATACAGGACTTGTATGCAAGATATCTTGAGAACTACTGAACGGAATTTCACCACACTTGGATGGAAGCTTCAGTGGGATAGCCCCCCTCATTTGATTATGTTTTCGTGTGTGTGCGTGCATTCGTCCATGTCCGGTGTCTGTCCGTCCGTCCATCTACTTGTACATGTATATACAGGGCTTGTCTGCAAGATATCTTGAGAACTACTGGACGGAATCTCACTCCCCTTGGATAGAAGCTATAGTGGGATAGCCGCCTCATTTGAATAGGTTTTGGTGTGTGTGCGTGCATTTATCCATGTCCGGTGTCCGTCCGTCCGTCTACTTGTACATGTATATACAGGGCTTGTCTGCAAGATATCTGGAGAACTACTGAACAGAATTTCACCAAACTTGGATGGAAGCTTCATTAGGATAGCCCCTCATTTGACTAGGTTTTGGTGTGTGTGCCTGCATTCGTCCGGTGTCCGTTCGTCCGTCCATCTGCTTGTACATGTATATACAGGCTTTGTCTGCAAGATACCTTGAGAACTATTGGATGGAATTTCACCAAACTTGGATGGAAGCTTCATTGGGATAGCCCCCGCATTTGATCAGGTTTTAGTGTATGTGTTCATGCATTCATCCGTGTCCGATGTCTGTCCAACCGTTCATCTACTTGTACATGTATATACAATGAAAATCGCTTCTTTGTAATTAATATTTTTAGATACGCAGCTTTGTTTAAGATACTTATTGCTACATTCATTTTATAGCACTTTCCCTTAAATTATGTGCTCATTCAAGGCAAGGTGGGAGGTTGGGGGAGACGTATGTTTTTGCCCAAAAAAACAACCAGCATAGGCTTCATGCCAGAGCGGCAACTCAAGGGTCAAAGCGGAACCTCTAGTTAAAACTGTACATTTTCAGAAAGCCGAAATTTCAATAAATCTGACTATATGGACTGTTGGTATGTTTTATGTTAAGGGTAAAACGAAATCAGGAGAGAAACAGAAATAATCGATGGAAAATGCGCGATTTGACAACAAATTTGTTTCGTTTGCTCCAAGACAAACGTTCGAAAAATAGTCAAATCTGCTTCCAAATTCCTGAATATTTCACGTAACGCGAGCATAAACTACCAAAGTATCTAACCTTGATGACTAGCCCGTCAAATCTGCCCATCTGAGTTTATTTTATGTATTTTCCCGGGACCTGCTGTCTTCGCCGTAAATATTTTCAGCCGCCATTCTTTCTCTGTCAGCCTTTTGTTGACAGTGACCATAGCGACCGAGTCACCACGTGACCTCTTCCTCCAATCACGCCGGGCCACGCTCAACTTTGGCCAATCAGTGAGCTGTGTTACTTTCACCTTATGAATATTTATTACCGTCTTTATTCTCCTGTACGGAAGGTATATCGGATTGAAACAGTTATAGTTCGTTCTACACCTGCCATCTTGTGATGTCACTGCCAAATCTCGATCCTACTGAGAATTAGCTTTACGATGGTATACAGAAACATGCGAATGGTAGCCGGAAAACAGGAAGAGAACGTTGCAAAACGTGGCTAAAATGCAACAATTTCTTCGTTTTTTTTCGTGATTTCCAACAGAAGTAAAGCAGACACAACACATTTTCTCAAAAGATTACTTATTTTTAGAATAAATGTTGCTGATATTGGTAGAATGGGTCTGTGGGAGACCATTGGTAAATATTTCTCCACATGACATGGGACATAACACGGGATATTTTACATCTCTGAAGAAGAAAATTGAAATGAGTCCATGGGTTGAAGACCCACGCCATTACAAATACTATTATGGGCCAGAGAGAGAAAATTCCCCACAATTCTATGAGGGAAAGAGTTAACATCCAACTCTACCCTTATAATGTTGCAGAGAAACAGACATTCCAACTGAGGGCCCACATGTACCAGGCGAGGAGTATAGTCGGGTCAGATGCCTCTGGTCTCTCGGATGCGTTTGCTCGGGTCTGTTTTGGCGACTACAGTTTGAGTACCCAGGTCATCGACGAAACGCTGAGTCCCACGTGGGACGAACTGCTCATTATGAAAGAGATCACCATGTATGGCCTTATGCAAGAAATCCTTGATGACCCACCTGGTATCATCATCGAACTCTTTGACCAGGATAAAGTGGTAAGATATGAAGAGCCAATCATATTGTAAAAAAGGTATACAATTTCAGCCAATGTACTGTCAAAGCTTAATATTACTTACATTTCATCTGTGGCTCACATACATTTACTATGGGAGCCTATAATGGAATTCCATCTGAAGTTTTCCTGGTTAAAGTTCTCTCTGGGCTCCCCCCCCCCCCTCCTTCCAAAAATAGGCTTGCTAAACATAATGATGGGACACATATCCATTACCCCTGGTAGTACTACCCATCCCCAGGGAAATTAACCCTCTATCTCCCAAGCTAAAACTCGCCCCATCCCATAACCTATATATTCTGAAAGCTTACATCATTGTACACTTATGAGATACATCCATTATCCCCCAGGGGGTTGTTCCCACACACCCAGGAAACTGAGCTCCACCTTCTATCTCCCAAACTAAGCCATAACATCATATAATCAGAAAGCTTACACCATTGTACACTAATGGGATGCTCAGCTAAAGCCATCACATAAGAGTTTCTTCAGAAATCCTAACAGAAGACTAACTATATGTAGTCGATGAAGCAAGTGAGCCCTAAATGGGTATATATGTATAGTTCATGTAAGATGCAGACCTATCAACCCTCACGCATTCGGCGTGAGACTCACGCATTTGGGATCTGTCTCACGCTCTCACGCAGCTATATCAAAATCTCACGCATCTTGGCATTTTCGTGAAATTATTTCTAAAATAACCAAGAATCCTTCAAAATTCCTCCAGTTTGCAGAAAAAGGAGTCAGTAATTTCAAAATTTTCCTAGACTTGGTTGTAAAGTATCCATTTCTAGCCTCCGTGAAGGATGAAATGTTTAATAGTAGGCTGTTATATGAAACAAAATGCGAAAAATTGTATGAAATGACGCCTCGAAATTCTCATTTTTTCGCGTCTCATATCGCCGGGGCGGATATACTCAAATCTCACGCCTTGGCAAAAGTATAACTTGAGAGGTCTGAAGATGGGATAACATTTTTTCAACAGCATCAATCTGTATTCAGAACTGGTACTTGTGATTCATCCACTGCCTCTATTGTGCAAGTCTACCATTCACATGCATGATGCATTCAGTTTTCATCTTTTGCTACAGGGAAAGGCCGAGTTCATTGGTCGAGCAATAACTAAGCCCGTGGTTAAAATGAGCAATGAGAAATATGAATCTCCGAAGTTCCCACCCCGCCTGGAATGGTGGGATATTTATCGTGGTGAGGATAAGGCTGGTGAACTGCTTGCCTGTTTTGAACTCTTGCAGGTAAGAAATGATTGCATGTGCTGTGTGTATTTTAGTTCTGTTTGTGTATATTGCATGTTGGGAGAAGTGATACTGTCACCTAAATTAGGGGGCCATCCATATATTTCGTAACACTGTAGAGGATGGAGCAGGGGTGATCTCAGAAATTTCGCCAAAAAATCATTTGGCTGTATAATTATGGCATCAAAATAATATGCCGGTCTGCCCTCTAAAATTAAAATTGGCACGGTCATGTTTTTCTTGCTCATTCAACTGTCGTTGGGCAGTCCCAACCCCAGTAGTTTATTCCCAACATACAGCATATTGGAGGGACAACTTAGAACTGCTATGTGCATGAAACTAATGTACTGCATGAAATAATTGCGGAAGAGCATTTTTATCCGAAAGCTAAAATAGTGAAAAGAACCATTATTAGGATCCAGTCCAATGTGCGCTCAGTATGCTTTCTTAGAAAAAAATTCACATGGTGAACTTTCAGTTTCTTGGCTCACATTTTTAATGTGTGTCTTGCTGATTGAAATTAGCCACAAAATGGGCCTTTTACCATGCTAATTTCTGGCAATCGAGATAAGTGCCAAATCACATGTTGAAACATAGGAGGAAGCGTCAAATCCAAAGTGTGCATATAGGGTGAACATCAAGTATAAATTTTTTTTCTCCATCAAATAGTTGCAATTTTAGCTACTGTTGACAGTATTGAAGGACATGGCAGTGTGACTAACGTTACAGGACCTACGAAGTAGGGTAGGCATCAGGACTCTGACGTAAACTGAACTCTTGAAAATCCCCCACCCCCAAGTTGAAATCCTGCCTATATAAAGATGGGCACTGCCCAAGTGAGAATCACCAGTGATTTTCATCAAAAATCACCAGAAATTTTCATCAAAAGTAGGTCAGCTCAGAACTTGCTGGTAACAGTCCCCTAATGCACCTTCATGCCAAAAATCAAGGTTCTTAGGTCAACGGTTCTCCTTATTTCGCCGTTGAAAGGATTCGGATAGACTGACTGACTGAGTACCGGACAATTTGCAAATGGTAGCGTACTTTGTAGGAAAATACTCATTATTCATTTTCAATTGAAATGAATGATCGTTTGTCTATAGACAGATAGATAGATAGATATGAAATATGTACTAACAATACAAAGACACAAGTTCAGAAAACTTGGCGGGAATAAAACCCCAAAGGGCTTGTTCTATCCGGAAAAAATAAGTTACACAAATAATGGTATACAGTACAAGGCAGAAATAACTTGTTCATAAACGCGAGTAGAACGCGAAGTAATCGGGACTGACCCGCGCTAGTTTATTGAAGAAGTTGCGACTATAAATTTCGGAACACGCGGTGTAGACCCGACTGCTTTCTGTAAGCGCGTCAGCGTGTAAAAGCGGCCGATGTCGCTATCGACGCGATCGTCTCGGGTTTTAGCACGATCCACAGGCATATTTTGAAATGGATTACTTTATTGATCGCGTCAGATGGAGTCTTGTTGGCCGAACAAGCCAAGATTGACCACCACGTAAGAAATTCCCCACACAGTAAAATGTTCGTCGAGTGAAAGCTCATTGATAGTCCACACCATTCAATAACGAAATAATCGGAAATATAAGTTCAAAGTTTATTAAGAATCATACTATAAACGTATAAGAAGTTTATTTGGTTGAAGACGTACCTTCATTGTGATGGAAATTGAGAAAATTAGCGAAGAATTTGCCGTTTTTTGAACCATCTTCAGCGTCACCGAAATCTCATTTCCCGCGGTAGAATGTGGGAGATATTGGCCTCATTCCAAAGGCCATTTCCCCCACTTTCGACCTATGATGAGTGATTTAACAACTAACAAAGAAATCACGAAGAATTTGATTGAATAGACATGTCCTTGTCATGAATATTCGTTCGATAAAACAAGGTCGACTAAGCTGGTTAATACCGCGAAGCTGATTAGTTGAGAATGAGGTCATCGTAGGAGAGTCTGTGAGACAATCGCAGCGATTGACCGGCTGTCTGTCTGTATGCCGGTCTTCAGTGCCGAGTGAATTTATCGCAGAGAAAATGCCTCAGTTGGAAACTCTAGCGAGCCGACTGTTGGATTTACAATGGAAATAAAGGGTTTCTCCGATTTATATGTCGGATTAAAACCCACAAAGATGATGTACTGGTATTTTAGCACGATCGTCCGCTTGAATTGAGCGAATCGTGATGAGATTTGTTATGAAAATTATCGTTTGGCTGGGACATAGACGCAAGGTAATGCTCATTGTTGCCGAAATCAATTTTTTTCTCGCCTGGTCTGGTTTTATTACCCCTCGGGCAGATTCTGCCCGAGCGGTATTGTCGTTGCCTCCGTCGTCTGTCCGTCTGTCCGTCCGTCCGTCCGTCTGTCCGTCCGTCTGTCCGTCCGTCCGTCCGTCTGTCCATCATATCATTGTAAACACATTATCTCAAAAAGTCCTTCACTTACAACAATGAAACTTCATACAGTTGTTTAATACAGCCAGTACCAGAAGCCTATTGAAAGTCGGTGTAATCGGATGTGTTTTTCAGGAGTTGTGCCCCTTTATACATGTCTGTTGGTCCATATCCTTGTAAACACCTTATCTCAAAAAGTCTTTCACTCACAACAATGAAACTTCATACAGTTGTTTAATACAACCAGTACCAGAAGCCTATTGAAAGTCGGTGCCATTGGATGTGTTTTTCAGGAGTTATGCCTCTTTATACATGTCTGGCTGTTTTTATCCTTGTAAACACATTATCTCAAAAAGTCCTTCACTCACAACAATGAAACTTCATACAGTTGTTTAATGCAGCTAGTACCAGAAGCCTATTCAAAGTCGGTGTAATCGGATGTGTTTTTCAGGAGTTATGCCCCTTTATACATGTCTGGCTGTTTTTATCCTTGTAAACACATTATCTCAAAAAGTCCTTCACTCACAACAATGAAACTTCATACAGTTGTTTAATGCAGCTAGTACCAGAAGCCTATTCAAGGTCGGTGTAATCGGATGTGCTTTTCAGGAGTTATGCCCCTTTATACATGTCTGTTGGCCCATATCCTTGTAAACACATTATCTCAAAAAGTCCTTCACTCACAACAATGAAACTTCATACAGTTGTTTAATACAACCAGTACCAGAAGCCTATTGAAAGTCGGTGCTATTGGATGTGTTTTTCAGGAGTTATGCCCCTTTATACATGTCTGTCTGTTTTTATCCTTGTAAACACATTATCTCAAAAAGTCCTTCACTCACAACAATGAAACTTCATACAGTTGTTTAATACAGCCAGGACCAGAAGCCTATTGAAAGTTGGTGTAATCGGATGTGTTTTTCAGGAGTTCTGCCCCTTTATACATGTCTGTTGATCCATATCCTTGTAAACACATTATCTCAAAAAGTCCTTCACTCACAACAATGAAACTTCATACAGTTGTTTAATACAGCCAGTACCAGAAGCCTATTGAAAGTCGGTGCCATTGGATGTGTTTTTCAGGAGTTATGCCCCTTTATACATGTCTGGCTGTTTTTACCCCTCGGGCAGATTCTGCCCGAGCGGTATTGTCGTTGCCTCCGTCGTCTGTCCGTCTGTCCGTCCGTCCGTCTGTCCATCATATCCTTGTAAACACATTATCTCAAAAAGTCCTTCACTTACAACAATGAAACTTCATACAGTTGTTTAATACAGCCAGTACCAGAAGCCTATTGAAAGTCGGTGCCATTGGATGTGTTTTTCAGGAGTTATGCCCCTTTATACATGTCTGTCTGTTTTTATACGCCCGTCAAATTTGACGGGACGTATTATGGTATGGCGTCGTCCGTCCGTCCGTTAACTTTTTCTCGTCAACGCAACTCGTCCTAGAGTTTTCAGTGGATTCTTTTGATATTTGGTCCACGTGATCGGTACCATGTGTAGATGTGCATGAACTTTTTTCGGCCCGATTCGACGTTTTCTTGAGTTACTCCCCTTGATTTTGGTCTGAAATCCTTGTATTTGGTACCTACTGTCTTCGTCAACGTAACTCGTCTCAAGTTTTCAATGGATTCTTCTGAAATTCGGTACACATGATCGGTACCATGTGTAGATATGCACGATCCTTTTTCGACCCGATTCAATGTTTTCTTGAGTTACTCCCCTTGATTTTGGTCTGAAATCCTTGTATTTGGCACCTGCTGTCTTCGTCAACGCAACTCGTTCCAGAGTTTTCAATGGATTCTTCTGAAATTTGGTACACATGATCGATACCATGTGTAGATGTGCACAAACTTTTTTCGGCCCGATTCGACGTTTTCTTGAGTTGCTCCCCTTGATTTTGGTCTGAAAGCCTTGTATTTGGCACCTACTGTCTTTGACAACGCAACTCGTCCCAGAGTTTTCAATGGATTCTTCTGAAAGTTGGCACACATGATCGGTACCATGTGTAGATGTGCATGAACTTTTTTCGGTCCGATTCGATGTTTTCTTGATTTACTCCCCTTGATTTTGGTCTGAAATCCTTGTATTTGGCATCTACTGTCTTCATCAACGCAACTCGTCCCAGAGTTTTCAATGGATTCTTCTGAAATTTGGTACACATGATCGGTACCATGTGTAGATGTGCACTAACTTTTTTCGACCCGATTCGACATATTCTTGAGTTACTCCCCTTGATTTTGGTCTGAAATCTTTGTATTTGGCACCTACTGTCTTCGTCGTGAATGCAACTCGTCCCAGAGTTTTCAAATGGATTTAAATTTGGTACACATGATCAGTATCATGTGTAGATGCGCATGAACTTTTTTTCGAACCAATTCGATGTTTTCTTGAGTTACCCCCCTTGATTTTAGTCTGGAATCCTTTTATTTGGCACCTACAGTCCTACTGAACGAAACTCATCCTAGGGGTTTCATTGCATTCTTTTGAAATTAGGTACCCATGATTGGTGCCAAGTGCACATGTGCACAAACTTTTTTCAAGTTGATTCAACAGTTTCTCGAATTACTCCCCATGATTCTGGTCTGAAATCTTTTATTTGACACCTACTGTCCTCGTGAACGCAACTCGTTTCACACTATTCTATGGATTCTTTGAAATTTGGTACATATGATCGGTACCATGTGTAGATGCGCACAAACTGTTTTTGAGCTGATTCGATGTTTTCTTCAGTTACTCCCCTTGATTTTAGTCTGAAATCCTTGTATTTGGCACCTACTGTCATTTTGACCCCATTCATCAGGCTTATGAACTTATTTTTGCAGCTTATAGTAAGCCAAATTTTGTTTTAAAGTTACTGATGCATACATAAGCTCATAACCGGGGTTGGGGGAACATGCACCCCCACAGAGTAAGAGTAACTGGAGTTCTACCTGCTTCCACAAATACCGCTCCAGGCCCTTATGTACCTCCCCCCCCGCCCCCGATCTGACTTCCAAACCTGCCTACACCACTTATACAACAATGATGGCTTATACATGTGCAGTATTATGACAATTGCAACAATACAAACAACATACAGTCCAGGCATGTTCATTTGTATGGTTAACCTTTGTCTATAACAAAATTCAAGAGATAAAAATGTTGTTTATCGACTGTATTTTTTACGGGCGTATTTTGGGTTCAATTGAACTCTTGTTATCCTTGTAAACACATTATCTCAAAAAGTCCTTCACTCACAACAATGAAACTTCATACAGTTGTTTAATGCAGCTAGTATCAGAAGCCTATTCAAAGTCGGTGTAATCGGATGTGTTTTTCAGGAGTTATGCCCCTTTATACATGTCTGTTGGTCCATATCCTTGTAAACACATTATCTCAAAAAGTCCTTCACTCACAACAATGAAACTGCATACAGTTGTTTAATACAACCAGTACCAGAAGCCTATTGAAAGTCGGTGCCATTGGATGTGTTTTTCAGGAGTTATGCCCCTTTATACATGTCTGTCTGTTTTTATCCTTGTAAACACATTATCTCAAAAGTCCTTCACTCACAACAATGAAACTTCATACAGTTGTTTAATACAGCCAGTACCAGAAGCCTATTGAAAGTCGGTGTAATCGGATGTGTTTTTCAGGAGTTCTGCCCCTTTATACATGTCTGTTGGTCCATATCCTTGTAAGCACATTATCTCAAAAAGTCCTTCACTCACAACAATGAAACTTAATACAGTTGTTTAATACAGCCAGTACCAGAAGCCTATTGAAAGTCGGTGCCATGGGATGTGTTTTTCAGGAGTTCACACAAACCTGTGTGGATTGCTGTGAATAGACAGTAATCGTTCGACTACATCTACTATAGGTAATCACTGCTCTATTGCTATATT
This sequence comes from Hanleya hanleyi, assembly GCA_036873755.1. Taxonomy (NCBI): domain Eukaryota; kingdom Metazoa; phylum Mollusca; class Polyplacophora; order Lepidopleurida; family Hanleyidae; genus Hanleya; species Hanleya hanleyi. The sequence goes on along the minus strand of JAVTVY010002966.1, from coordinate 17,756 downwards.
GTTTTGTCTGTCTACGATCTATATCATACAGGTAAAATTATGCCCACCCCAAATATGTGAGTTGTTGGCGTCAGAAACATTATTTCCACAATTGCTCTGGGCCCGGCCCGAGGGGTCCCGATGGCGACAGCCACATGTTATTTTAGACACAAAAGGGCAGATATTTTCAAGGACAGATTAATTAAAGTGTGGGCTTTCTGAAAATATATATATTTAGCGGGGTATCAATCAAGCTACATGCAAATATATTGCTTCAAAAAACACGGTCCATAACAAAATCCTCCCGCATCCATTCATCTGAGCATACAAGGCTGACAAACGAGACTATCGGCAAGTAGCAAAGGAACTCGTTTATTTACAACACGCGACTTGTTCTGATCGCGTCATGCAGTTACGGCGTACTGTCGACGCGTTTCAGTCGAGATTATGCTTTTGTTTTTGCGCGATTTAGGCGAGTTTTCAGGCTGCGATTAATAAATTATAGTTGCGAAAATGATTTTTTTCACTCGCGTTTATGAGCAAGTTATTTCTGCCTTGTACTGTAGATACGGTAGGTGAAGGAATTTAACACATACAAAAGAAGAAAAAAAAGAACAAGGCAAGTTAATGCACAGCACGGGACACTAATGAGAACATGAGATAAGACTTAAGCTTTAAGATTTAAATAGCGAGGATGATAATATAGATCTGAGTGGAGAGGGAAGTTTGTTTGTTCGGAAGTTAAATCTAGGTTTTGTGGGATATATCGGGTGACTTCCAGTAAACGACCGGCAGTGATACCCCTTTAGTGATAGAATTATTACCAGATCGTACCATATGTAGAACTGATTGTAATGGATTTATTATGCAGGTAGATGGGTTTGTAATTCTTATTTCATGAGAATGCTTCCTTACTGTGACCTCTATTATATTGTCAGCAGATCAAATAGTAGGACTCTTGTTAGGTTGAATATATTAAGCCCTGGTGTTTCCTTAGCAGAGAATTAAATGACCGCCAATTTCCTTTGAAAAACCCCCCAAAAATATAAGTTTATGAATTTTTATGATGTTTCTGATTGGTGCTGTATAATGGCTCAGTTGCACATTATTGAGAGAACGAAGAAGAGCCTGTTTGTTCATGGACCAGTGACTTCAGCTGATCAGCTACTGGGTTGTCTAATTTCACATTCCCCCTATCTTTTAACCTGAGGGACTATCTTAAACTGGTATAATTATACATGTACACATATCTCCTACATGAGTATTGTGACTAACGTCACAGGACCTACAAAGTAGGGTGATGAAGATGATTTGGGGGTCCAAACATAATGTTGTAGGTCACCTAGATGACTTGGGGATCCAAGCGTAATGTTATAGGTCACCTAAGTTGGTCAATTTTGATCAAAAGTAGGTCAGCTCAGAACTTGCTGGTAACAGTCCCCTAATGCATGTTCTTGCCAAAAATCAAGGTTCTAATTTCAATGGTTCTCCTTATTTTTTCGACGAAAGGATTCGGATGGACTCACTCACTTTTTGCAGATGAGAGCCTACTTCGTAGGAATATTTTCCCAGTATTCAATTAGCTTAATGGGACTTTCTTCGCATAGTGGAAAAAAGCAGTACAGACATGTAAAATTATGCCAGCTATCACCAGTTCCTAATTAGTCTCCTGCGTTAAAAGGTAGGGGAAAATGAAGTTATACAACCCAGTAGCTGATCAGCTGAAGTCAGTAAACAGACAGGCTTCATTGTTCTCTCAATAACGTGCAACTGAGCCATTATCTCTGTTAAATTTCTATGGAGAGATAATGGAGTTAAATAGAAACGTCATGGAATGTCTTCCAGTTTGGTAGTTGATCAATTCAAATATTCAAACATAAATATGGGATTTTGATTGGCCTATGGAGAAAATTGAAAGAAAATCCAGCCAATCGTAGAGTTCATTGACAGCAGTTATCCAATGCATCATGGGATGTCTTTAAAATTAAGACTGCTGATTGGTTCATTTGAAGTTTTGAAAATATCTTCGACAAATTTCATTGGCTGGTGGATTCATTCCATACGAATAGTTGGAGTTGTTCATGAAAAGATTATGAAATTTGCAAATATGCTCTGCTGACATTATAGAGAGGTTCTTTATCCCTTTGTCATATGTTCTGCATTGTGTGCATGTATCATTGCTCAAATCAAGTTTGTGATCAATCTGGTAGTGTAGCGTATCATTTTTTTCTGGCAAGCTGACTCTGACTCAAGCTGTCTGATAATTCAACATATAATCTTGTAAAGTTGTTTGTGAATTTTTCCTAAACATTGCATGTCTGCCAGAAAGAATGGTACTCTGAGATGATAATAATTTTTAACTTTCCTACATGTAGATAGGTATCCGGAAATTTGTTGTCTGTATTTTCAAATGCATTGAATAGTGTATTCCCCAATGAAAGATCTCTTTCTTTTGTGGCTAAAAATATGTTCATTAGTTTGCATCACTGTGTTTATGCGCCCTATGAATACAGGGGAGCATCTTGATTTGTTACATCTGTCCGTGCACGGGTGGTTGGGTGGGTTCAGGTTCCTCTTGCTTCAATGCATTTTGCTGAGAAGCAACAGGAACTTGATAATGTGATGTCTAGCACTATATTATCACTTGTCTTTATTGCACCATGTAAGCGTCCTGTCTGTGTCTTGTGCGCTGTCCTCAGTGTTTTATAGGGTGGATGGAGGGTGTCTGATTCCATGCTGCTTCAAAGATTTCTTCTTTGAAATAGCAGGAACACAACTGGGCTGGGTGGTGCTTAGTTGGTTCGTCGTGATATAGCTGAAATATTGTTGAAAGCGACGTTAAAGTCTACTCACTCACTCACTCATCTGTCTGTGCATCCAACAGTGACATATCATGCAGATGAAGTGCTTAACTGTTCAGTCTGCTACATTGAGTATTTTAGAAGTTTGGCTATTTTTGGAAATTCAAAATTATCCTCATAACTCTGATAGCAGAATTACACAATAAAACTGCTCCAAATCTATCCTAGATATCCCTACTACTTTACACAGATGGCAGGTGACTTATTGTGCTCATGGAAAATGCCATTGTAATTTTCAGTCAACTAACAAAGTAGTGAGCAAATTTTATTGACCAATCACATCACTTGTTTTATACACATCACATCACCCCACATTCACTGATGCAAGATTTCGATTGGACCACTTCATCATGTGATTCCCTTTTTCTTCTCGCTGCTCCAAAGGTGAAAATGGGCCAAATGCTATCTTCTACCCATCTTTGATTTTGAGCCAAAATATGGACGGGCAGATTCTGTGACTTGACTAGATGTTATGGGTTGTGGGGACAGAATTATAATATTTTTACTGAAACAGGAGGAGAAAAATGAAAGAAGGGGAAATGGATATTCAATTAGGATTAATGGCACCGTATTGGTACCACAGAGATTTTGACTGTGTCCGTTTTCCATTTATTCTAATTGAATGTTAATTACTCGAAGTGCTCTCCCTTTGTTTGTGTGCAGCTTTTGTTTGTGCATATTGTTTGTGTTTTTGTGCAAGTGTCTCATTCTCACTTTAACCTAACCCTTTATTGTCGTTATCCCAGTTCCCGTTTTCAGAGCGTGATTTAATGAGTGCTTACCGAACTCCGCCACATTTGAGGACCGCGAGGAAGTTGTTCTTGGTATCATTTACCTGAAATTTTACCTTTCAGCTCTCACAAATCATTCACACACATGTATAAATATCTTTTATTCTCAACCTTCAGCCCATTCTCATTGTATCGCCTACTGTCATGACCAAACGATAACAGCTGAATGGGCATGTGCACTGCATTTTTCACCACAATGCAGTCACAGGGTATAACAGTGACAGTAGGTGGTTATACACTGGGCTGTTGAGAGAATGCCTCCACCCATAACTGAGCACATTTTCTGTGAATTTTTGCAAACGAAATTTATCCGTATTCAAATTTTCTTTGCTGGAATGACATTTCCGCACAGTTGATCATCAATTACAATATATGCAGCTCCAGTTATTTTGGCATGAATAATTTGTTCACAAATCTCACTTCTTCTGGAACAACTTTAAGCACAGGTTATCCTGGATTTTATTGCATGCCCTGGATCTTTCTTCGACTTGACTGGTTTGATTATCTTCACAAAACAAACTTTGTGACTGCTGGAATGATATTTCAGTCTTGTGCAAGGAATATTGAGAAAGATTTTCATCTCTTCCTATAATGGCATGGTTGCTTGTCACATCTGCAGCATATTGGATCTCTCGAACAGCTCTTACGTCGCATGGGTGGATCCTCTTATCCTACAATCGTATCTATAATTCTTATATGAATAATATACTTACTGAATATCGCTACTATCATAACTGCAGTCAGTTATGGTTATGTATCACTGTAAATAGTTGAAAACAATTCTTTGTCTTTGTCCAAATCCTATGAGTAGCTGTTCAAAACCTGTTGACAAAATATTGTTTGATAGTTGCATGCAAATCCCCTAAGTAAATACAACTCTTATTTCTGCAGTTCACATGTTTTGTCATTTCTTTGAAACAAACAAAAATATGATTGCTGATTCATACCAAAGAATTATGTGTACTGTACATGACATTATGGGTTCGTTATTTGGTCGATAATTTGTCTTGAAATATTAGTAATTTTGCCCTATTTTTCTATTCCCTAGCTGGCTCCATTTGGTGACCTGTCTGGTGAGGATCTTCCGCCAATGGAGATCCCAGATATCGGCAAGGATAGAGGTCCCATCATGCCCGTTCCTAAAGGCATTCGCCCTGTTCTCAGCAAACACAGAGTTGAGGTATTGTACAGCTGAATAGTTCCACAATTTGTGGCATGGACAGAAACACTGGCATCATCTGTTTTTACACCCTCAACCCCTCCCCTCCCCCACCAACTCCCCACCCCCACTTTTTCCTCAACCCATCCTTGCAAATGCAGGGGATGCATATTGGTTCACCTATTTTCAGCCATTCCAACACAATAACTGAAAAAGATTAGATTCTCAGGTTGTTCCAACTTCTTTAGTAATATTTAGTTAACTAACTGTGAAATACAATTGTTTTGATATATCAAAAAATTGTTGGTGTATTCTTGCTTGATATTACATTTGGTTTGTGACATCACATACAGACAACCTGGCCCATCGTATATCAACTTCTCACAAAAGCAGACGAATACTTCACATGTAACCAAAAGAAGTAGATGGGCCGATATTCCTATCATTATTTGACTTATGCAAAATTTGAAAAGGAAAATCTAAAAAGTATTTGACCTTTAAAACACAATTAAAGCTAGAACTCATACAATTAATGTAAACTGTTTTTATTTTCCCCAGGTTCTGTTCTGGGGTGTAAGAGACCTGAAGAGGGTTCAGTTGACCTCAGTAGATCAACCGCGTGTGGACATCGAATGCGCTGGTCAGGTCTTACAGTCTGTCATCATCATGAATGCAAAGAAAAACCCGAATTTTTCCATCCCGGTCAAATATTTTGATGTCGTAAGTTAATGTGTTGCATTGAAATTTTCAAAGAGAAACCAGGATTGCATTGGCCTGTGTAGAAAATTGGAAGGAAATTCAGCCAATCATACAGTTACTGTGAATGTTCATTCAATCCCCCCCCCCCCCAACCCGCCCCAAATTTTGGTTCGAATTCTGACCAGAGATTAAAAAACTTTGATCACATCCTAAACATTGAAGAAACTATACATCGAGAAGTTTCTGTTTTGTAATGAATTTTCCTTTCTCATATTTTGGGTTGGAAAGTGTAAGCTCGAGACTGAATTATTAGAAATTTTACTGTAAGTAATACTTTGTAGATGGAAACGAATAGTCGAACGCCTTCTCAGTTTCTCAAAATCCTAAAAAAAAATTCTCTTGGTTTCATGAGCTGATATAACCATGCCTCTTAACAGATGACTGGATATGATCACTAACCTGTAGCTCTTAAAAACTTTGAAAAGGTTCCTCCGGCTTCAGCTACATATGTGAATATATTTCTCTGAAATGACCATAGGTTGATTCGAGTTCCCCATGTAATCATTTACAGTAATCCCTGTAGTTATTCAGCCCCTTTATGAAAATTTGATCACGCCCAAATTTGGGGACAAAATTCAGTCACTTGATCGTGGTAAGTATAGCCCTCAGCTCCTCAGAGAGGTTTTCGTAAAAGGCGAAACCCGTGGGGTTCCCGGGTGTGAAAAGGAATAGGACCCCACCCATGGGGGCCTGGGTGTTAGAAGGAATAGGACCCTACCCATGTGGTTTCCATTTGGAAACCACCCGGGAGATGGTTTTCAAACGTTGTCATATGACTGAAATAGTGTTAAAATCAACGTTAAATCATATTCACTCACTCACTTGCTGGGTCTAATAAATTTGATAACCCTCTAAAATCATTGAAATAATGAAGAAATCATTGATTATATGCATGATTTTGAACCATTTTGTCAACTTTCTGTTCAAATTAATTTGTCACCCCCAGAATTTATAGTGGGAAATTTCTATTCTTGTGATTGAATTATTAGAGGGATTACCATACGCAACTTGGTTTTAATTGCAGGAACTTCCAGAGAATGATCTGTACTGCCCACCGATCACAATACGTTGTTACGACTGTCGTAATTTTGGCCGGTTTGTTCTCGTTGGGACACACGTCATCAACTCATTACACAAATTCATGTACATACCCACCACAAAAAGTGCCAAAGCTGCTCTGCAAAAATTGTTTCCAGGTAAGTTATTGTTCCATTGGTTCTTTATTCGTAAATGAGCATAGCTATTTTCACATGGAGGAAACAGCTTCCCCATCATAGTACTGATGTACAGTACAGGCCGCGTCACAATTCAAGTATACCGCGGGAACACTGCGGGAACAGAGCCCGGCAAGGCTTCTGTGTTACCGCGGGACTGCCCAAGATTATATTATCAGCTGTGAAAAAAGTGCCGACAGCATACCCCCAATGACCGGTCATCGAGATTTTAACAAAGGCTGGCGCTCCATGTTGTCACTGGCTAGTCTCGACAGCATTGACTGGTGATTTACGGGTTTACAAAGGCTAGCGCTCCATGTGGCCATGCGTGAATACAGGCCAGCTTTGTGGATTGAAAACGTCCAGAAGTAAATCAAGATACATTACGGTACTCAATTGAATTAAATAAAACAAATGGTAAGTGTTCACAATCACGTGTGCATGTTTATCATTTTCCCAATGTTTGAACGACCCGGTAATGGAGTGCCGGTAATAACCGCTTTGCGAAATCTGTCGCCTTGAATGGAAATTTCTCAGAAAAGAGAGCGGCGTGAAAATGACATGCCGAAGTGGGTACATTCCGTATGTAGGTCGACAGTAGTGCGTGATCGTTGATCACTGCTGTGGTATTTTTCGGCCTTGTTAATAGCTGCCAATCATCCCAAAGTGCCACACGTGGAGCAAACATTTATATTTTCATGGTAATATTCATTTTTGAGTGTATTATGTCGAGTGCTGGTGTTCGGTGTCTTGTACATTTCAATTAATTAGCTGCCAATCATTCCGAGAGTCTTACGGTTCTGTTTAATGCCAATCAAGAAATGTTCACGGTTATGAACGTTAATCTTTCAAATGCGCAATAAATCTGGTTTTGTTTTAATGCTATACTAGATACTATTCAGATATTAGATATGGCAACGAATGATTGAGAGAGACTTGTATACGAAGTGACAAATAATATAAATTTTGAAGAAACCTCGAATATTTATAGCTGGGACTTTCTAGTAATATAATGATTGGCTCACGTAAGTGTTAATTGGCCCTGCCGTGCAAAGCCAAATGCTGGTTTGTTGGCGAAACAGACGGACGTCCTGTTTAACAAAAAATAACTGAAGAGAAAAGAATTAGGATCGGTTAATCAACTAATTATAAGAGACAATCGAATGATAACAATTGAACAATCTGCTTTGTCGTTTTACTCAGGACTTTCCCGTTGATTATTATTTCCGGGGTCGCGCTTGTGGAAACAAGCTGTGAAAATATCCCTGCTGTCCGTATATTAAAATTTATTATATGCATGGCTTTAGCATACCAATATTTATCTTTGAATATCAGTTAATAATTTGTATCAACCTGTATCAAGCTAGCGGAATTCTAATTCAGCTTACCTTGATTTCCTGTATATTGTGCCATAATGAATGAAGTATTGGTCGTGGTGGGAAACAAATAAGCTGGATGTGAAAGACGATGTGTATATTACTAAATATGTGATCATATATGTCTAACCTTCCAGAAATTGCAAATATGTTTTTCATGGAACAAAACTGCATGGCTTATTTGGAGTCCGGAGTGATCAATTGAAAACTGCCCCGGAAATGTGCAACTGTAAATAAACAAAAAGTATAAAGTCAAAGACACCTGTCGTCTTTTATTTAATGATGTCTTTGAAATAGATAATTCCTTCAGCAATACTTCCCGGGAACGTCCATTTGAATTACGATAGTAATAAAGCAAATGCTCGGATGTCCCGTGGATGCCGCCTCCGGAAGTAAGTCTTGCGTACTTCTTGGCATGAATGTCAGGCTGTGTACAGACCAATAGAACAGAAAAACGCTGATCACTTTACTATCATTATGGCTAGACAATAAACTGACAGCTTGCCAATATTGTGTGCTAATCAAGCAGGATTCTTACGTATATGCTCATCGGAAATCAGTTTCTTCCACGTTTTGTCCTGCTGGATATAAATATGGGACTTTATTGCACAATCCTATGTTTATTGGTAAGAATCTTACAACAAAATATACACATCATGAAGAAATATGTGCATGTACGAAGATGTTATCCGGAGAAAAGGCGGTGATTCCTCCAGTTTCAGTATGACCATGCAGCAAACAAACCTACAATGTAGAATAACAAAAGTGTGTAAAGTTGACCAGAATTAAAAAGTGACGTAATAAAAGAACACTGATAATAAAATATATGGATCTGTTACGGTAAAGTCTCATATAAACGATAAGTGATCAAAATATACATTGGTCTCAGCGCATTGCCGAGAAAATTAGTTCAATCGAAAACATTAAAAGTGCTTGAATGAAAAAATCCAGGCCACCAGTTTCTCAAGTAGCGATGTCCAAAATTGCTTATCAGGACCACTCAATTTTCTCTCTTGAAAATTCTTCTTTCATGGCACCCACCAAAGTACAGAGAAACTTCCTGGATAATTTTAATGTATTCGACTTGTGAATTAAAGGATCGTGAATATAGCGTTTTCCTCTCTAATCTGGTATTTCACCATGAACGTTTCGACCGACACATGTTCTCCGCTCAATATGTTCCCCGCCAGGCGGGAGCAGTCCGAAATCGAATTTTCTCTGCTGGGGATAAACGGCAGCCTGAAGGGTAGGCAACGTGCATATACTCGTGTACTCCCTGCAGTATACAGGCTTTTTATCGGACAGATATGTAGAATAAATGGCGATGTTTCTGAAATATTAAAGGCCAAACTATACAGGCCATAATAAGAGAAGAAACCTTTCCATTCTTTGGTTTATTTCACGTCAAAGATAGTCGATTTGCCGGGAATTTTTGGCGATATCCCGACACTATATCACTACCCTTGAAAACTCGTTCATAAAATAAAAAATCTAAATACAATATTTTTTTCATCTCGATCATAGGATTATCAAAATATAAATATCATTTCTGTCTCTCCAGCCCTTTTCATGTGATATTTACCGAGAGGTATTGAAAACGCGCTCTGAAGTGGGCGAAGTTCAGGAAAATTCCCGGCAAATCGTGTTACTTTAACAAGTGATATCAAGTTTTGCAGCTAGCAAAATTCTGATGTGATCGTTTGTTCAATAAATAAAGTAAATAAATTCGGCTAGCTGTTGTATTATTCAGAAGGCTCACGGTATTCACAGCTGATAATATACATATGCATTCCCGCGGTAACAGAGAGGCGTTTCCGTGTTCTGTTCCCGTTATCGCGGTACTTCTGAGTGTATGCATAAAGACATGCTGGCTGAATAGCGGTTCGTCAGCACGTGCCGTCGACGGGCGCCTTTTGTTGTCTCGGCCGACTATCGAGGCTTGAATGGATATGATGGAGCTACGTTTCGTCTGTATTTACGGCGCATGCAGACATAACGGGGGTTGTAATTAGTCTAGTGATTAGGCTTAAACTGTACCGCGATAACAGCGCGGCAATTGACGCGGTATACTTGAATTGTGACGCGGCCTGTACTGTAGGATGGCTAATGCACTTGCTTCATGAAAGGACTAACAGCATGAAGACCAACGTTTAGTCACAGAGACAGGAAGAAGGAAAATGAAGGATTTTCTTTATACTGTTATTTGCAACTGTGGAATAAAGCATTTATTACAAAGAAAACCGGACTGTAAAATGGTACTCCACGGTAAACACAACTTTGTCCCACGGAAAAGCACATTTTTCTGCTAACACTCCCCAGGCACTGTGTGCATAATATTTTAAATATTGTCTCGCATTCATTGTCACATTGGATGCTCTCTGCGACATCAAGTAAAGACGGTATCAAATACAATTCTTTTCGTGTATCTTTATCCTATATGTGTATCATCGGTACTGTATTTGAAGGTCGGGGGATTGATGGAGGTCCGAAGTTTGCTGGTCAGGCATCTCTAAGAGCCGAGGACATAGCCATCACAGTGGATGAGAAAAAACCTCTCATCCATAAAGCAGATCCTGTTGTCACAATAGATACAGTGAGTACAATAATGGTTTGGTCTTATGATTGGTACTGGTACAATGGACTTGTACAATGCCAACAACAGAAGAAAAAAAACGGGATCAAAATGTTCTGTGGATCCTCTTTGGAACCTCTATTAGATCAATCTACGCCTTCATTAACTGTCTCGCTGCTGGGGGCCACACGTAGTGGCCGCAGTGTAGTGTGCTGCGGGCCCACCATGTGGGCCTGCAGTATTCGTGATGATACAAGTTTTGGAATTATTATTTTTATTAAAATTATGTTAAAAACCCAATAAGATATATGATATTTTGTAAGCGAAGTTCACAATCTTTGAATGGAGCTTTTTATTTTTATATTTTATCAATCAGCAGAAAACAAATGGGAGGAGAAAGTACGATAATTAAAAAAAAAACGGAGTAAATTTAGAAAAATGAACACTTTTAGATGCACAAATGCTAAACAAGTTAGCAGCGTAACAGTTAAAATCACTGCCCCTGCCATGGGATTTATTGTAGCTTTTGTGAGATTTCTAAAAACCACCAATGGATTTATTGGATCCTCAATGACATTTATTAACTTCAACTGCCATGAGATTCATTGGAACCTTGAGATTCTTTTGCCACTCTGTGAGATTCAATGGGACCTCCGTAAGATTCATTGGTAAATCTGTGAGGTTTCAATGGCAACTCCCTGACATTCAATGGCACCACTATGAGATTCAATGACACCTTCAGGAGATTCAGTGGCACCTCCATGTGGTTCCATGACAACTTCGAGATTCAGTGGTACCTGCATGAGATTCAAAAGCATCTCCATGAGATTCAGTGGCTGTTCTATGAGATTCAATGACACCGCTTTCAGATTCCATGGCAAATCTGAGATCTATTATAACCTCCATGAGGTTGGGTGGGTTCAGGTTGAAAGCGACGTTAAATTCTATTCAATCACTCCATGAGATTCAATGGCACCTCCCTGAGATTCAATGGCGCCTTTCTGAAATTCCATGGGAACACTGAGATTCGATGGCCAATCTATGATATTCAATGTCATCTCCATGAGATTCAATGATGTTCTATGAGATTCAGTGGCACCTCCATGAGATTCATTTGCACCTCCACGACATTCCATCCACAAGATGCCTCACTGTAAAACAGTCAAACAAAGCAAGATCAAAGTTTGCATTTGGCTCAATTATAATATAGTAATTAAAATGTATACAGATGCCAAAATATTGTACCATGGCTCTCATTTTAGGAATTTCGGAAGTATGTGAGAAATATAATTTAATGTTGAACTTGTTGAAATGTGATTATAATACAAGCATTAGCATTTTTATGTTGTATTTTATATTTCAACTAGATGTCCACTAAAGAACAAAAGACAGAATCGAACAAACGGAAGCGGAAGCAAGCCACAGATGATAGCGAAACAGACCAAGACGCATTGGACTGGTGGAGCAAATACTTCGCCTCTTTGGAAACATTGATCGAAGTAATTACTCGTTTACAACTGTGTACATACAAGTACACACTACTGTGATATGTTGTTCTGGTTCAGTGTAGTACAGCGGAACTAGTAGCGTGCATTTGCCTGATCTGCGTTTGAAACGTGATAGAAATTGTGGCGCATCTTCTGCACATAGTGTAGTGATTCTAATAGTCTGCGATAGGACTTCCCATGTACTGCACTGACCACTAGCCTCTGGGTAGTTCTTGATAGCATTGTACGAGTTGCTCCCCCTTGTTCACTCTTGTATGCGGTATAGTTTTCTCACCTATCTATACACCTTTGTCTCACCCAGTAGCTGTCGATGCTTGAGGTAAAGACTTTGTAGTCCTCCAAACTATAGCATGGAACTGCTAGAGGTTCCTCTATCATGGCATGAAGCATGGAAAAGCTGACTTTGTATGTATAGAAACTCCAAACTCTATCTGATAATGATATTGACTCTTAAGGTCAGATGTATTCTAATTCAGTCAATATGCTTTTACTGATGATATAAAAAGTGGAAAATCTGTAGTTGAAAACATCTATAGAAATGAAAGTGCATTGTTTACAGTTTCCTCCATTTGTATACATGATCAATTACATGTACAGAAATCTGATAAACAGAACTTTCATCTTTTTGTTTCTTTCGGCCTAAATTAAATCTGAACAGAATTTGTACAAATGGTTTTCATGCTGTAGTGTTTACAGATTTTGTAGAACTGACAAGTTGTCTCCCTTGATTGTGACATGTTTCATATTGGATTATCTCCCCTGCCTGTGGTCAATGCAATTGAGATATTCCAATATGTACAGATATCTGCAGTTGTAATATTTCTCATATAATACTCTGTAAAACCTTTGCGGGATAAGGGGCTGGGATCCTTCATCCCACCCACATATTTGTGATGAGTGCGTGCGACGCAGGCTGACCAATTAGGATGCTTGACACAAGATGCAGGCCCGCATCAGCAACATGCTCCAGCAACATTTCTCTCCTATCGTTGATATTTTTACAAAAATACTGACTAAAGTAATAATTTAAATTATATGGGATGAGGAGGGGGGGGGGGATCCCATGTTAACTCGATCAAGGGATGAAAATTCCCACTCCGAGAAGGAAAATACATCCCAGACTCGCCTGGCGACTCGCCTGGCGGCTCGGTTGGGATGTATTTTCCTTCTCTCGAGTGGAATTTTCATCGTTTGATCAAGTTACAGGGGAGCCTCTGAATCACTGATGTCAGAATTGATATTGGTATGTGTTACATGCATTTGTAGAATATATTGGTCATTTTAGAATGAAAAGTTTTCAATTTTGTTCAATTTATAGCTAGACATGGGTATGGTAATTGAGAAGTTTAGGAGTTTGGTTGAGTAGGGGATGTGCGCTTGACCGTAGCATGCACGTCACAGCTATATTGTGAGATGAGAATTTCGTTTTGGTGAGCTTAGTAGTCTTGTAGTGACATGTCACATGACCCTTATTTATTTCTGCACAGGTCTCGGGATCAGGAAAAAAGCAGGTAAACACACCTGAGACATAATTATTTCCTTAAAATGTTATCTCTTCTTGGGTCCTTGTATCGGCAAATAGTATGGTAACAAATTTATCCTCAGTCTTCTTCACAATGTCCTGGCAATCAATCTCTACCGATATCGGTCTCAAGAAACAGTGTACGTGAGACATGGCACGATCGGAGCCTCTTGTGCAAAATTCTCAGTATTTGAATTCAGATTGGAGCAATATCTCTTAACTAGCGATATGTGACAAATTTTCAACTTAGAGTTGCTAGATTATTCATTTAAGACGAGCATTATTGTCTTTCTTCACATAGAATGGAAGGGGGTCACCTTCTCGCCTCAAAATTTGAATATTCAGACTTCATATAATATGCTTTGGGCATTTCAGAGATCTATTAGGAGTATAGCAAAAAACTTTTCGGGGGGAGGCGCATAGTGGTCCTTGTTCCCCCCTAACTATATTGGGTGGGGGTGGGGGAACTACCATCACAATTCAATTTAATTCCATTATACTATTTGCCGATACGCTACTCCGACCCCATCTACTAATAAGGGAAAGTCGATATATTACGTAACATGCTAGAGAATGAGTGGACATATGACTTCAAGTGAAATGTGTGACATCATGTTCGAGTATCACAAGGGAATGGTGGTGCTGTATTTACCAGGTTACGTAATGTACAGACAGTTCCAAAGAAGGCGCTTCAGTGTATAAATTGTGCCCATCCTGATGTTAATTTGGCCTGTTTCATGTATCGCTTTCTATGTTTTAATCATTGCACATCTGATAAATGTTTTGTTTTATTGTGCAGTACACAATTTTATCAATTAATCTCATCGCTTCAGCGACCCAACACTGATTTATGTGAGCCTGTTTTACTGATGCTATACCCGATATGTTTCTTTCAGGAATCGGGAGCCTCCGAAAGGGCTTTCATGGGATTATTTCAGGATCATTTTCATGCTGTTTTACTCAACATTTTGACTTTCTGGAATTCAAAGAATTAAGTACTATTCAGCAATAGAATTCAAATTAATTTAAAATTATTTTCTCTTCTTGGCTCCTGATATGATCCAATGATTCCTGTCCTTTCCCAGCCTCCTGTTAAAAATACAGTTACAGATCTTTAACTTGTTTTTAACCCTCCATGCTTCATCAATATCTTAATGTACTTTCTCTTTTATCTCCAACTTGCACATCATTAAATACATCAACAAAAGTTAGTTTCCCCAAAAACATAGTTTCATATTTTCTCAATTGCAATGAAACTTCCTCACACATCATCGGGCTGACCAAACCGATATTGAGTAACATTGATTATTTCGGAGGTCATTTCATGTCTGAATGAACATGCGCAAAATTAAATCGGTCGCATTTCAAAAGTTGCAAGTGAAATTTAAGCACGATTTTTCGCAGGCACACGCTTTCTTTATCACCAAATTGACACCTAAATAAAGTGTCACCGCACTCAACAATGGTTAATACCAGGTGTATTCACCGCAACACTGTATCACTTGTCGGTATCGAGCTCGCATCTTGTTGATAAACTTGGGCATTTGCGACATTTTGTTATGAGCCTTATCATTACGATTAGGATACGAGTTCGACATCAACAACTGATATTGTACCGTGATGAATACACGCGATATTAACCATTGTTGGCTACTGTGACACTTTATTAACATGTTGGCTTTGTGATTAAGTGACCTCGTGCCTGCGGTAAACCATGATTAAACTTTTCTTGCAACTTTTGGAATGAAACAACTTGAACTTTGCCCATGCTCAGTCAGTCTTGAAACGATATATGAAATAACCATTTTTAGTCAGTCGGATGATATGTCAGAAGTTTTATTGCAATCAAGCAAATATCTTGGGAAATATGAGGCTAAATTTTGGGGGGAACTTACTTTTTGTTGTAGTGTTTATATGGAAAGTAAAATCCTCCCAAACCTGGAAAAACACTTTGGAAAGTTCGAAAAATACTTCAAGATCCTGGAATATAAATAAACTCCAAAATGGCTTGAAATGACAGATATGAAAATGTGAAAATTCAAAATTTTGAGTGGACATCCTTGTGTAGTTTTGAATAGAGAAGACCTATTTTGTGTAGTGATAAATTCTGCCAATTGTTTAACCATCTTGGCACTGAACAATGATATTAAAAGAGAGAATTCCACCATCAAGGAATGTGAGAAAAATTATAAATCTGTTTTCTACAGCATGCTTCAACTTTTTTATCTTTGATTCTACATTTTGATACGATCAGATTTTTCAAGTTTTGCTCTTCTTCCACTTAATTTCTACGTTATAAAATACAATTGAAAAATATGTCATGATTGTTACAATACATACATTCCAACACCTGGTCACGGAAAATTGTATCGACAACAGCTTTCTAAATGTTGATAAATTGACCTACACAAGGCAGATCGAATAGAAAAACTTGGTGGTAATACAATTTATGTTGTTGACAGAAGAAAGACAGTGGACCTTCATTTGAATTTCCATTTGCTCATGTTCCGAGCTTTGTGGGAAAAATAGTGGATTTTTTCACTGTGTTGGAGGAAGTTGATGATGCTAAAGCCAGAGCTAAGGTATAATGTTTTAAATATTGGGCATGATGAACTGTACCAAAATGGTGGGAGATTCTTCATGACTACTGTTGGTAAAAGTTTGACATTGAAAATGAGGTGAATGGTTTTGTTGATGGAAATATATGCAGTGTAAGGGTCACTACAACCTACAGTAGAAAGGCAGAACAATTCTGGATAATCGATTGTCCACGCGCCCATGCTTCCGGAAAAAGATGGTAAACGATCTAATTATCCAATTCATTTGCCCCAAAATCTTTCCTCAAAATTCAATTAGGCTGTCAAAAGAATTTGATAATTCCCCAAAAGTCAAGAAAATAACCCAAATTTTGTTGCTTTTGAAGAAACTCACCTTGCAATCATCAACAGTGATTATTTCCATGATTCTCATACATTCATCAATTTAGGATGACTTTCCCAGAAAGATTCGCTACTGCGACTAACATTTTATTTCAGGTTGTGGTGTCTCAACCAATGAACAATTGGATTATCAATAATAACTGAAATTAATTTATGCAAAGTAGCCAATCCAAATGGCACGTTTTATTTTCAGCAGTTCAAAAATGATGTGAGATAAGTCATTCACAGATTCCAGTTTAGTTGGCCCTTAAGATTTTAGATTTTAAGGGTTTAATTATCAACTCAATAAGAATATTACAAGGATGTGGTGGAATGCAACCTTCATGTTTATAACAACTAACCTAACATTTACCATGACTGTTTTTGGATGACAATGAATTTGTGGTGTATCACGGAGTATCAGACAGTTTTAAAACACGCGATTGGTCAATTTCAAATTTTCAAAAAAAATCTGGTATTTTCATTGGCTCGTGGATAAAATTGAAAGAACATCAGTCAATCATCCTTAAGAGTTCAATCGGCTGTTACCATGGTAACATGGTTGCATGTACACTCATAAATGAGGTGATATCATTGGATGAAAACATAATCAACTGAAAACGAGTTTCATCTCGGGCCTACAAAATTGCATCAGACCAGTCCGTGAGTTTATAAGGTAGATTTATACTGCTGTTGCACCTTATACCAGTAAAGGTGAAACGGTATTTGGAATGTTAGTCTTTTATATACATATTCATGTATGACTAAAGGTGGGGCTTTGGGTCAGGGGTGATAGTGCTTTATTTAGCAAGCTGGACAAAGGGATTTTAACAAAATTGTTGTGTGATGGCTATATACGAATGAAAAGAATCGTCATTGGAAGTGTATTTGGTTAAACCGTAATCTTCATTTTTCTCTTTTCACTATTTTGTCTTTGAAATCTAGCTACAGTTAAAAGCTACAATCAAAATTAGATATATTATTGATATTTCTAAGACTTTAGCTTGATCCCACTACATTGTATAGAGATAAAAAGAAAAGAATACAGCATAGGTACATTTTGATAGACCCCATTCTACCAGTATTTTATTTCCATT
>JAVTVY010002965.1:0-33202 GCA_036873755.1 Hanleya hanleyi | reverse complement strand
GGACCCGATGGATCGACCCGGTGAACACTGGGTGGCCGTGTACTTGACAGAACAGCAGAGGGAATACTTTGACCCGTACGGTCTGCCACCCCTCCATCCCGATTTAACAGACTTCATGGATCAAGGCACAGAGACGTGGTGTTGGAACAGTCAAACGTTGCAAAACCTGACCAGTGGCGTGTGCGGACAATATTGCTTGTTTTACCTGTACCATCGATGCCGGGGAAGACCCTTATCTACTATCGTACAGATGTTTGACGAGTACTCCCAGGCCGAGGACCGCGATGTACTCGTCTATGACTGGGCCGCCCATCATTTCAATGTACAAGCCCCGTTCTGGGCTTGAGTTATTTCAATGTACATACGCCCGCTGTTCTGGGCTTCAGTTAATGACAAGCCCCTTGTTCTGGGCTTCAGTTAATGACAAGCCCCTTGTTCTGGGCTTCAGTTAATGACAAGCCCCTTGTTCTGGGCTTGAGTTTTCACGTGGTTGTTCTCACGTTGTTGTTCAATGAATAAAAAAAAAATGAGATCTCACCAAAAAACCCTGTCTTGTGTGTTTTATTCCTGATGCATTAATGCCCAATGCGGAGATTCAGTCAAACTGAAATCAGTGGTGTAGGATAGGACCAAAATGTAACCCATCAAGTTTAGAATGCAAGAGCACTATAGTAAAAAAATAGAGAGCCAATGAAATCAGCCCACAGACCAAGTACGTGTTTTTGGTCTAGGTTTGGAGCGGGCATTTCATTGAGGTACGTGTATACGGTGAGTGAAGAGACTCGTCCAACACGTATCGATTATGACTATCAGTGCTAGGTAACCCATCAAGGTTAGAATGCAAGAGCACTATAGTAAAAATAGAGAGCCAATGAAATCAGCCTACAGACCAAGTACGTGTTTTTTGGTCTAGGTTTGGAGCGGGCATTTCATTGAGGTACGTGTATACGGTGAGTGAAGAGACTCGTCCAACACGTATAGATTATGACTATAAGTTCTATTAGCCAATCAGTGGCCTAGAATGGAGCCAAAGGTAACCCATCCATGTCCAGAAAAACATTACCCGGGTGTACAAGAACCCAGATGTAGGCGCGGACGTCAGCGAAAGTACACCGTGAATACCCCAATTCGATTGGCTGATTGTTCGATCGCTGATTGGTTCTTTTTCTCGACCGCTGATTGGCTCTTTTTCTCGACCGCTGATTGGTCCACATGGAACTGCACATCTTTCCCAGGTTCATCTAGAATCCCCCTTTTTTTTTGTGCTCAAGCTCTGACTATAGCGATACCGCAACATTGTCTCATTGGACATTGGACCGTCTGACCTGGAGGTCACCCTTTGACCTTTTCACCCGCGTCCGCGCGCGCGCGCGCACTACCGGGAATGACGCGCACTTCCGGAGAACGCGCGCGCGCTGCGGCCGGGGCGCTGGGGCGGGAAAACACCCCGGCGGTTGAACATTGCAACTCTTGTATGTTTGGAGGTAGTGTTTAGTGAAAACCCGGAAGTGACGTGACAACCCACGTCACCTGCGTATATACTCCTGTAAAATAGAGCCGATTTTATTTCTTTGGAAGGGCCAAGGTGAATTGCGCTTTTTATACTACTAAACTGTGATGTAGATTACATCTTACATAGGCCTTAAGGCCGTGATATGCCTATGAAGTATTCTGGGGCATGGTCAATACTTTCCAATTTTTCCTTCGTCTACTACTCGCCGATTTTTTTGATTTTTTTATTATTTATTTATTTATTTATTTATTTATTTATTTCCTCGAGAGCTTTAAAATAAGACCTCACTCTACCCCATCGGGCCACTAGTGCTCCAACATGTCCACCCCGTATGGATTGATACATACCAATATCCCAGTATATGAGTGTATATGGGTCTATATGGATCTATATACAAGCCTACGCGGTACTTTCAAATTTTTTTCCATCGTATTCTACATGATCAACCTCATAGCTCATAGTAAAAGCCATAAAAAAGCCCGATCACCCCTATACCCATTCAGGCTAAATATAGCGGACATGATCTTCGAATTGGTCTAGTCCGAGTTGTCTCCCTTGCACCAAAGCGAATAGATGGCGCTGTGGTTTGAACGACTTTATTATCCGGGGAAATTTTGGTGTTCAGTAGCCATTTTGTGTTTTCTGAGCGGGAGAACATTCTCTGTTGCAGTGTATAACGGAACTTTGTTCCATTTCGGTATCCGCTGAGATGAATAATGTGATCTGCATCATGCATCGCCTGCATGTCACACGTAGACTGAAATCGAGGGAGTGTGCTGTGTTCCAGCGGACGCATCAATTTGTGTGATATCCGACAGGAAACGTGAAAATTGATATTCTTTCACAGATTTCGAAGTGTATAGGCCTACAGTTCTGGTGAGAATGAACGCAGCCTTTATGATCAGCGATTGAACGATAATGTAGGCCACCGAACAGGTTTTGTGGAATCAACATTCTGTAACGACTGGAGGGATTTTATCGGACATGTGCAGTACGGAACGCTTATCGTGGCAGTCCGTATAATTTGTCAATTTTTGTGTTTGGCACGACAACAGTGAAAGCTGATGGATGAAATTCTACTCCACGGGGAACGGTAACGAATGAATGGAATATCTTACCAAACTCTCAGGTAGGATGTGGGTTTCAGGAGTTCACCGGGTGTGACAATTTCTTTATAATGATTTGTGATAAAAGCGGGTAAAACCTAATGTCAAAATCTCCTTGAAGGTCACGGAGATGTCGATTTATTGCTGATCAGCTGATTTCCAGGACAGACAGACATTATTTCGGCTCTTTTCTCTTCGAAATTCTTGTAATTTGCTCAATACAAATAAATATTTAAATTGACTCTGAGTTTTCTGTTGGCATTATTTCAGACTGGAGGATGTTCACAATGAGTTGGTGCAGGGTAGTTCTGGGGTTCAGGTGCGACTAAGGGGGTGATTCTATCATCTAATCGGGATTCATCGTGTACCAAATTCATGATACTGTCGAGGCGTTGTACTTGATTATCATGATTTGTGAACAAATCTGATGTGTTGTCAATATCCATGAGTTGAGCCAAGGATAAATCCATGACTGAGCACTCAGAGATTAATTGTGAATAATTAAAAAAAATGTGGTATTTATAGTGTAAGACACGCGCGCATGCGCAGTGAAAACACACTGGTTGTATCGTGTGCTACGCTGCTGAAGAAAAAATATATGTGTGTTTGTTTAACAATTATAAACAGCTTTTCATTTTACAATCAATGTCAGGACACCTGTAAATTTTATTACAAGTTAAACTCAGGTCATTCATTAGTGTTATATTTAAAATTTAACAACCTAACGCTAGAATAGAGGATTATTTTATTAATTTTAGGCATTTTAAAAATCATAAAGTTAGTGTACGGTAGTGTAAAACCCAGGTACATTGGAAAATAATTTAATTTTCCTGGCTAAAAAAAAATACGTGTACACTATGGATTAGTGTTATCATAATTCCGAGAAAATTGTAACGGATTTATGGAAAAAAATAAGAAATTTTTATGCTTGAACAATGATAACAAAGCACACTTGGCGGCCATGCATATCTTGTACTCACTGACACTTGGCGGCCATCTTGTCCCACCTCCCACAGCTTGCACTCTCTGACACTGGCGGCCATCTTGTCCCACCTCCCACATCATGACACTCGCGGCCATCTTGTCCCACCTCCCACATCTTACACTCGCGGCCATCTTGTCCCACCTCCCACAGACCACTAAAAGTATAAATACGTGTATATTGTAACAGTTATTCACCCATACAATCATGAATTCAACAAGACGTGAGCTGTTTACACAGCATCCCGTTAGGGACCCGAGAAATGCCGCTACACAATACCCAGAGCTGGTTAGCGTTCTGGAAAATGATGGAATGAGGGTAACCACCAGTTTTCAAAGGGCATTGGAAAACGAAACATCCATCTTAACACGCAGTACAGCAGAATTAGAAGAACTCCGGCGAACTGTCGAAGAAAATGACCAATTGGAAAGACTAAGGGATGCATATGACGCAGAAATAGGCACGATGGAAACCCTACAAGAACCTGATAATGACTCAACTGATGAGGAACTACAAGATGAACTGCCATGGTTAAATAGTAGACGTGGGCCCACGACAACGCCTGTTGAAATTCCAATGATTTCAACTACCGCCGAAACTCCACCACAACAATGCTCTGGGTGTAAAGCCCAGGTAACCCACCTGAACAACTTGATTAATGAACTGAAAGAAGACGCGATTAAAAGGGACAAGGAGCTTGACAGACTATACGAACAACTGGACAAGGAGCTTGACAGCCTATACGAACAACTGGATAAAGAGCAGAAAATATCACGCTGTAGCATATGTACAGATGACGAAAGCCAGTTTGCTGTTTTACCATGCGGTCATTTATGTCTATGTGCCGATTGTTGGGTGACACTGACGTGTGTAGGAGACATGTGCCATTGCACTGAGGCCGGCGAGAACCATCTCAAAATAAAATGTCCAATTTGTCGGAAACATGTAGCAGGAATAAAGAAAATCTACCGTGCCTAAGTGTGGTGGTGGAGTAACACTAACGGCCCTTTTCAGGGCCAACCATCTTCCCCGCAAGAGGAACTTCTAACTTTGCACAAAAATTAACATCAGACCCCATCATTGTTATGCCCCAAGAAAAAAATTTCAATTTTTTCAATTTTTTAACAATTAAATATTGAAAAACGGAAAAAGGGGGAGGGGGGAGGGGGGGAGGGAAAGGGAAATGGAAGCCAAATTTTTTTTTTTTTTTTAAAACTTAATAAAAAAGAGAAAAAAGATTCATGAAGCCAAAAAAAATCTTTTTCATTTTCTATGTTTTTTTAACAATTAAAAATTGAAATTAGTGAAATTAGCGAAAAAAAGGGTGTAATTATCACCCTATAGCAAAAAAAAATTATTTTTAAAATGGGCCAATGGGGTCGAGTGAGGTATCAAATTGAAGGTGAGGAGAAGGGCTATCTGATGCACTGGGTATGGGATTGAAATATCGGCATTCTGCGCATGCGCGGCAGTGAAGGGTGTAAATTATCACCCTATAGCAAAAAAATTGTTTTAAAAATGAGCCAATGGGGTCGAGTGAGGTATCAAATTGAAGGTAAGGAGAAGGGCTATCTGATGCACTGGGTGGAAGATTGAATTAGGGTGATTGTGCGCATGCGCGACGGCCTAAAGGTATGAAAATACACGTATTGGAACTAGGGAACAAAAGAATGAACACTAAGCATTTTTTGTAATTTTCTACTTTATTAACACAAATAGAATGAACGTATTCACAAGGGTATTGAATTTAATACAATTATATATGAATATGGGGATACAACTACTGACTCAGGTATAACTAACGGTGTTAGTCGGGGGCGTTTGGAGCGTGAAACGCGTTTGGCCGGTGTAGTACTCGCCTCTGGGGTAGTGTACGCACGTTTGCTAGCTGTAGTACGCTGTTCGGTAGTGGTAGCTAAGATATCTTCATCTTGTATAACGTCGGCTTCAAGTAGATCCGCTAGTTCGTCATTTCCCGTGATCTTCAACACCGCCACGAAGGCTAGAAATGCATAGGAGTGAGGACTGGTTGGCGGGCTGGCTGGCTGATCAAGTCAGGTCAGGTAAGTCAGATTGAATACACCCTTTCCCTAAAAATCAACTCCTTTTATACATTTTACTACTCGCGGCCATCTTGTACCCACCTCCCACATGGCGGCCATCTTGTACCCACCTCCCACATGGCGGCCATCTTGTACCCACCTCCCACATGGCGGCCATCTTGTACCCACCTCCCACATGGCGGCCACCCCCACATGGCGGCCATCTTGTACCCACCTCCCACATGGCGGCCATCTTGTACCCACCTCCCACATGGCGGCCATCTTGTACCCACCTTCCACATGGCGGCCATCTTGTACCCACCTCCCACATGGCGGCCATCTTGTACCCACCTCCCACATGGCGGCCATCTTGTACCCACCTCCCCCATCTTGCACTGACTGACACTGGCGGCCATCTTGTACCCACCTCCCACATCTTGCACTGACTGACACTGGCGGCCATCTTGTACCCACCTCCCACATCTTGCACTGACTGACACTGGCGGCCATCTTGTACCCACCTCCCACATGGCGGCCATCTTGTACCCACCTCCCACATCCTGCACTGACTGACACTGGCGGCCATCTTGTACCCACCTCCCACATCTTGCACTGACTGACACTGGCGGCCATCTTGTACCCACCTCCCACATGGCGGCCATCTTGTACCCACCTCCCACATGGCGGCCATCTTGTACCCACCTCCCACATGGCGGCCATCTTGTACCCACCTCCCACACATCACACATGCGCACACCGCCCCAATACCGCCACAAAACCTACACTTATGACGTCACACCAGGTTCTGCGCATGCGCAGTGAGGCGCTATTCTATCAATTCGGGTTTTGTATACTACTCACGTTTGCACCCAAAAGAATCCAAATGCAAATATCACACAAACTAATGCCAGTTCTGGAAATGATTTGCCTACATTGTATATTGAATCTACGGTCTTCATTATCAATAGGAATGATTGGTGTAGTTTATATCTTGTTTCGAAGACAAATGTACATGAATGACAGAGAAGAGTTCAGCAATCCAACTCTTAATATCAAGGTGCAGTGGAACTACATAGAGCAAAATCCCAAATTAGGATATTATGCACAAATGTGTATAGTCATACTTGAGGGTGGAAAGAATCACAATATAACTGATCAAAATTTTGGTCTCAAATATGTATGTCATCAATGCATATGTATAGTAGTTTTTACAGCTGTAAAGTTGCAGTTATTTTCTTTGCATTATGTGTAATGAGATGCCCATCAAACGTGACTCAGGTTACACGTGACTCAGGTTACAATTTTCAAAGTACCAGCATTTTTTTTCTATTCAATATATATGAGCAGCTTTATCAGAAATGACTGAGGCATAAGTAAGACAAAGAAATTATGAAATATTTCTCTAATGCTGCTCTGGGATTTTTATCAGTTTAGAAACAAATCATTTTTCGTGACTCAGGTTACATCATATAACATGATAGCATAGAACTGTCTATGCTACATAAACTAAATGGAATTTCAGCTACCTGCATTTTCTGGTTAAAGTACATGATTAGGCCAATGTATTGTAGACAATAGATAAAGATTTATTCAATAAAGTAAGAGTAGCCAAGATGACAAATCTACCCTATGATGAACAGAGAATTTTATGCTATTTTGCACGACATTTCATCAAAAAGTAGAAGTCTATTATTGGATTAAAACCCACATAAAATATTATTTCCACGAACTTAGGAATATAAACTATGTTATAGGAAAAGAATTAGTAGCATACCATTAGGTTTATTTTTTACTGATCATGTCCATGTTTACACGGAATTGCCCTCATGCAGAAAAAGGGTATTTGACCGGGTTCAGTCAAACCCACATCACGGACAATGCTGACTAAGGGTTCGCTTCACCCCATCCCTCGGTGGAGTTAGGTTAAATGAACTATTGTTTGATTCCGTCAGGTGATTCATCATGGACCAGAGACCACTGGAGGTAGAGGAGTTAGGTTAAATGAACTATTGTTTGATTCCCTCAGGTGATTCATCATGGACCAGAGACCACTGGAGGTAGAGGAGTTAGGTTAAATGAACTATTGTTTGATTCCCTCAGGTGATTCATCATGGACCAGAGACCACTGGAGGTAGAGGAGTTAGGTTAATGAACTATTGTTTGATTCCCTCAGGTGATTCATCATGGACCAGAGACCACTGGAGGTAGAGGAGTTAGGTTAAATGAACTATTGTTTGATTCCCTCAGGTGATTCATCATGGACCAGAGACCACTGGAGGTAGAGTCTTATGAGCGAGACACGACATCAATGATTCAATATAAGCCACAACAAAGGTCTGATCAAGAAGATTGTCATACCGACCATCATGCCGATGTTCCAAATGATGTACCGATAAAAAAGGAGCCAATTGACCAATGGGAATGCGTTTACTACCCAGGTGTAGATGTAACAAGCCAGGTATTTAAAATTCTATCTGACTCAGGGGTTTATAGACGTCAAAATAGTCAGGTTTTTTTTCTCGCTGAATTTGAGTTTTGTCCAGTCAATATTCAGTTTTTCTAGAATTTCACCCCTTCGTGTGTAATATTCTAATACTTTAGCATTAGCATTTTTGCAAGAATCGAGTTTTTCGTCTGTTTATTGTGATTCTTGTCTTCTCTTTTGAGTTTTTGAGTGAATTTTACAGCTTATTAACGGTAGTAAGATGGGACTTCTATGAACCCTTGTGGCTATTGTTTAAAAGAGTCGGCTCCATCAACAGGTCTCACCAATGGGAAGTATCGGTATTAGTATGATATATGTTAGGGTACTATAGTAACTGTAACTGGGACGACATTTCTGCCTATTCAATTCGAATTTGATTGGAATTTCGTTCACAGATATTTACATTCACTGCGCGTAATGGTCTTTTCATATTACCAGCCACCCGACAACAACAAAAAATTGAAGAAAAAAACAAACAACAACAACAACAACAAAAAACCCCACAACAAACAAACCCCAGAGTATTCGGCGGGAGCAATGCTTTCTGGAGAAGAACGTTTACCATGAACCATGTCTAGACACGAGACCTTATTTTTATATTGTTTCACTATGCTATTTACTATTTTGGAGCATGTGCCCGTGTGTGTAATTGCAAGAGGCGTTATTTCAAAGTTGTCTCTGCCTGATTGCCTGAAAAATGTAGTTTGAAATTCGCGCAAGATTTATATAGCGCTGATGTTAGATGTAATATTAAGCGATATTATGTCTGAGTTTCCTGAGACTGACATTGTGTCGTGGGATCGTGTAAATATTACTAATTTAAAGCATTAAAGTGGATTAAAACATGCATTTTTGACGAGTGCCACAAATGCGTACACTTCGTCATCCATAAGATGGCTTGCGAATCGTGTGTCGCCATTATTGCAGAGCGATATCCGATACTTTACCGTATACTGTTCGGCCTTCATCCGGCGGAGAACTGACTCGAGACATCTGATAAATTACGGGCTTTTCATACTACTTCTGGAACATATATTGTCTAAGCTTACATAAGACACAGATATGAATAACTTCCGTATCATCCAAGAGGTGTTGTGAATCTGTAAATTTGAACAAGTAGGACAGCACATGACTCGAAAATGGCGGGTTGCGTTGGGGTAACGTCGGTAGAGTTTAGCTGATTGGATGACGACATCACATGGTTTTGATTTCGGGTATTTTCCTCATATAGTTGCCGGAAGTAGGCTAAAAATGGATGTACACACGATCCAAGGATCAGTCTTACCGCGTATAGGTGACCCAGTTGGTTACAGGGGACCGTTGGCGAGTGCCAGTGCCCTCTAGCTAGTCTAATCTACTGAGGCACACTTCAAGTTAATTTCTTTCTTTTACTACATAACTAAAATTTCCCATGCACCTGCTGATATTTTCAGGAGACTAACCATGACGGTCTGGTCAGCGATGAAACTAAAGATGTCGAGAAGAAAACGCCAGCTTCTGAAGGACCTGTTCCTGTGGCCATGTTCAAATCACTCCATGGGTCAGAAAATGAGATTGGGTTAAACAACGAATGTCTGATGAAGTCTGTCACTCGAGAAAACTCTACACCTTCATCTATGACAAGTTCTAAGTCAACAGAACTGAAAAGATGTACTGTTGAGAAACCATACAAATGCCCCTTGTGCCTCTACAGCACAAGCCACAGAGAGAGACTCTGGAATCACGAAATGACTCATACTGGCGAAAAGCCATACAAATGCTCAGTGTGTCCATATAGCGCTGCCCAGAAAGCACACTTAAAGAGCCATGAAATGATCCATTCTGATGAGAAACCATATAAATGCGATTTGTGTCCGTACAGCACTGTCCGCAAAGCGGATTTGAAAGTTCATACACTGAATCATTCTGGTCTGAAACCTTACAAATGCTCGTTTTGTTCGTATGATACTAACCGGAGAGAAAACCTAAAGATTCATGAAAGAAGGCATACTGGCGAGAAGCCATACAAATGTCCCCTCTGTCCTTATATCACCGGCCAAAGAGCACAGATGAAGAGTCACGAACTAACTCATTCCGGGGAACAACCGTACAAATGCTCGTCATGCCTGTATATTACATGGCGCAAAGAAGCTCTAAGGAGTCACGAAAGGACCCATTCTGGCGAAAAACCATTCAAATGTTCATTTTGCCCCTTCCGCGCTGCTCAAAGTGCGACCGTGAAAAATCACGAAGTAACACACACTGCCGAGAAACTATACAAGTGTTCATTGTGTGTGTATAGCACTGCTCGAAAAGGAAATATGAAGATTCACGAGAAAACTCATTCTCGTGACAGCCTATATACATGTTCTCAGTGTATGTATACCACTCCTCTGGAAGGAAATTTAAAGACGCATGAACGAACCCACACGGGAGAGAAACCATTCAAATGTTCGTTGTGTCCGTATAGAGCTGCCCAGAAAGCGCATGTGAAGAATCATGAAAAGATTCACACTGGCGTAAAACCTTATAAATGTTCGATGTGTCCATTTAGCGCTGCTCAGAAAGCAGACATTAGGCGTCATAGTTACATCCATGAAAATAAAACGGAAATGACTTTTGTGAGCATTTTACCTAAACCTGAAAATTAAATTTGGACATTTTGCGCGATCATTTAGCTATAGACATAATGATTTCGAAAACAGTGAGAGTAAACAACGACCAAGAGCGACCTTCTGAAGACGATGCGCTTCTACATAAGGAATTATTATTAAAATTACTACCCAGGAAGAGCTTTCGGGTGAGTTTGACTGTCCTCTTTTTGACCGGTTCAATTTGTGGCGTGGGTCAAACCTCCTCCTGAAGCCTTTAACATACGAATCTGTAGGTGAAGATAGAATAATGGAGCTGAATAATGTGTTCTGATGTCAGTAACTCACGGGGATGGCGCGCATTTGTGTCATTTAACGATATGCCTTTAAACATGTTAAAGCGTCTTTTACTAAGCCACGTGATGGCGATTTTCGTTTATCTGTGACAGTTTCTTATCTGTAGTTACAGTGTTTGGTGATTGGATACGTTGAGAGGGACGATGCGTGGCCGGCCAAAATTGAGCTCAAGGGAGACTGTCGTCCAATAACACAAAAGATCATTGAAAATGGATTTTTTTGTTTGACTTGATAAAGGGGTGGTTGTGGTGCGTAACAAAGTTGAGCTCACGCTCAAATCCCAACAGTAAGTCAAAAGTCGCTGTTTTGATTTGCTTTGATATATAAGGTAGTTGGGGAATGTGTAGCGTGTGTGTGGTTAAAAATATAGATCTGTTTCTTGTGTGGAGGTATATTGAAACCAATTTTGGGTTTGTTGTTGTTATTCTGCATGCCGAAGACGACGCTATGATATTATCGGATGGGCAGAATGTACCGATAACAGCCAGAAGCACTTATTGGCCAACAAATAACTGAAAAGTAATCGGAACAAATAAGCCGATTATTGCCCCCAATAGAACACGGAAATTAGACAGGATTCGTTTGGTTTTTCATCATCTACAGTTATTTGGATTGTTCCTGTTTTGAGTTCCGTCTATTAACGAGAGTGAATAAAAATTGCCGTAAATTCAAAATCCCGGTAGCTATACCCGTCTTTCGTTTCGTTGGCCAGTAACAACCCAGTCTATTTTATTTACCAATTATCCTGTGTTCTCAAACATGTCAAAACACTTCAATGGTTTATGTTTTGATGCTTTCTTACAGTCTGAGTTAGGTATCGGAAGTACATGTAGTCCGGTTCATCTCCTCATAATATTTGTGACTTTGGTATCATGTCTCCGGATTATTTGGACAAAAATCTGTTTTGTCGGTGAATACCTCTAAACGCATTATACATTATTCGAGGAATATATTTTAGGATTCGTGGAGTTTCAGTTTTGGAGAAGTTACAAAATCCACTGTGGTATTATCAGGAATTACCGGATACTTCCCACAACTGGAAAGTAGAACATCAAATAATAATGTGATCAGATTTACGCGTTGGACGTACCTATGCATTAGACATTTCGGACAAGTCCAGATCAAGCTCCGAGGTGGAGTTGCGAAATGTAGATCTCAACCATATGCGGAGGGCACAAAGCACTAGCTACAATTAGAGATTGCTATCATTCAGAACACCGACAGCTTTCTGATCCAAATGTCTGTCTTTCACCACTGATCAAGACCATAAAATGCATCAGTTTGCTTAAACAACATATAGGAATAATCGACCTCGAGCTTTCTGGATGAGATTTGTATAAAATCAGCATTCGCTTTAAGTTCGTATGCGTTTGCTATCCATTCCAGCAGCCATATTCCATCCCGGGCTGTCATATGTCTAGTCATGTGCTAACGCTGTGAGGTAGTGTGGGTGAAATCACCGTTTACATCGTGACTGCTGAAATGTACCTTGTCTGCTGGAATGAATTGCAAATGCATACAAATTGAAGTAAAAATCTCATACAAAGTGCTCGAGGAGTGAGTAGCAGGGTTTAATGTCGCTTTCAACCTTGTTTCAGTCATATCACGACGGTGCCTACATGTGCCAGAACACGAGAGTACTCACAGTTCCTATTACCCTGGACACTGGTCAGCACAGCCATTACAGCGCTCGGTCACCTATCCAAGTATTGACCGAGCTACGTTGCTTAACTTCGGTGATCCGACGAGAACCGCTGTGTCCGACGCTGTAAACCGTAGCTCGAGCTATAGGTTTGTGAGTATTCATATATGTTTTTTGAGCGAACGGATTATTGGTTTGATCAGTGGTAAAAGACTAACATTTGGACCAGAACGTTCAGAATGTTATCAAGATTGTGTAAATCACTGATCGTAGCACTCCGGTGCTTAGCACCTTAGGCAGATGGTAGAGAGCTGCCGAGAATCGAATTTCTGAGTACACAGATTATGTTGTTTCTGATTAGGCCGCAAGCTAGGCATGCTTTCCCATGCAAACCAATCTTGGGATTGGACCACATTCTATTCTATTATTTATGTTTTATTTGACTTTTGCCTTTCTTGTAATATAAATGTACATGTAAGATGACTGCCTTAAAGCTATCATTAACAATCGAAAATATGCGTTCAGAGAACTCGATTGCAGAATTAGTGAATTTACCAAAGCTGAATTATGCCAGATTTGAGGGTTAGGGTATTTGTTCGATTCAATGGATACTATAATGAAGGAGCAACATGATGTGTTCTGGGAATATATAAATAGTAAAAGCTGATTTGGGCGACCATCTATGGGCAGATAACTCTTTCGAACATTTCCTGGTTATCACCCCTGATCCGATCATTTCTGCGCTGAATAGACCCCAATTCCCCGTCAGTTACTTCAATGTTGATTGATAGCTCACCAGTCATTTCCGGTGACGTCACGTTCGGGTCAAAGGTCACTCAGTCTCTTCGATGCTACTTGGCCTCTACGGAAATGTCCCAAACCTATCTTGCCCCGTTAGTAGAAGAGAAGTGAAATCCCTGTGCATATCAACACATGCAGCGAGAGAAGGGGAATCCCCCTGACTCTGGTGGAAGTCCAACCCGCAATAAACGCATCAAAGGCTGACAAGTCACCTGTGCGTACATAATAGGAAAGGTTGAAAGTACACTGAAAAACTTGGAGTACCAGAGGGCATATATATATATACTTCTGTAGTATTGGCCCAATGGAGAACCCACTGAATGGACATTTACGGTATGGAGTGTGGCACCTTATTTTTTTCTGTCTCGCTCTTTACAATACGATGGGAGGGGTCTCAAGTTCATGGGGTGACTTTTGCTCTAACGTTTGACTGGGCATTCATGGTGCAAATGCAGATCTGAGGTGGATGTTTTTGGTTCTAGTTGTGGATCAACCGTGGTCCGAATGGGTCGTGGGGGGTTTCTTTTTGAAGCACTCGTCCGGGAGCGCCCGACTGGACGCGTGTGTCGCGAAACTGCTCTTCATCTGTGCATGCGCAGTGGAAAAAGTGAATTTGAATGGACGTTTGTGGGTAGAGATGGACCATCCGTGGTCCCATTGGGTCGTGTGAGGCTTCAGTTTGAAACATTCGTGGGGGAGCATCTGAACGGATGGATGTGTAGTAGAACTGCCGTTTTTTGCGCATGCGCAGTGGAAAAGGGAATTTGAATGGACTTTTTGGGGTAGAAATGGGCCATCCGTGATCCGAATGGGTCGTGTTAGGTGTGTCATACTGATGCACTCGTGGGGGCGTCCGACTGGATGGGTATCTAGTGGAAATTTCGTCAATCTGCGCATGCTCAGTGGGAAAAGGGCATTTGAAACGACGTTCTTGGGGAAGACATGGATCTGCCGTGGTCCGAATGGCTGGTTTGGGGTGTCATTTTATAATACTCGTGGAGCAGAGCCCAACTGGGGGCGATACGCCCTTCACACTAGTGGAGTAGTAGAGAAAGGACAGCTTCGGGGGTGCTGACTGTGCCCCAGACATTTCAAGGTTATATGCATAGCAATACATGCAGCGAAAGAATGGGAATGCCCATGCAACGCCTTAACGTCTATCTTAACGCCCTATCTCAACGCCTTCTCTTAATACCCGCCCAACGCCTTGGCACGTTGATGCAGACAGGTGAGAGAAAGAAAGATATACACGTTCACAAGTTTAATAACCTAGTAGCGTCTTGCTAATATTTTCGTAGTGCTTCTCCTCCTAAGTTATGACACACCAATCGTATCAGTGGTTTCCTCTTTGTTTACCTGGGAACATCCAGGGTTACCAGTACTCTGTTTACGCTGCTCGAGGAGGAGTAAAGAACTGTCGATCTGAACAGGTGTTTGCCATATTTATATATATATATATATATTACAATCTTGTTAGAGAAAAGAATCGCTCTTTGATACAACTAATGCTGTATGAATTTTCTTGTTTACTATCTGGCGGTCACATACATGTAGTTCATCATTTTCCAACAGACGACTTGATAGGGCTTAAGCCGGGGCTAGGAGCGTGCGGTCATGTCATTCAATATGTCCACATAAACAGCCACAATAAAAGCGTGGCTGGGTAAAATCATCAGGGATCACTATCAGTACGCAGGTGAGATGGATAAGAATCTCCTAGTAAACAGTGTCTCTTTTCATATCCTTTTCTATTGCAACCATGGACGGCCACTTGTCCCCAATGTGAAGAAAAGTGTCCTATCTGGGTTAGGAGATAGGGGCCGGAGTAGTAGTGTCACCGCAAAAAAAACGCTTATTTTGCCGGGGGAGGTAACTCTTGCATCGGGGGCGCTGTTCCAGGTTATAGTATAGGGAGCGGCCATGCACGGCCTTTCACCTCTGAGGCCGTCAAGGCCGCTATAGTTCCGGCACTTCTGGTTACATGACCTTTGTATTCTTCCGCGGTGATGCGGTCTGGCGGTGATGCGGTCGCCTCCGCGGAGAAAAAGTAGTCCCCAGAATTCAAATACGCTGCATGGTCCGATTGGGTCGAGTGAGGTATCAAAGTGAAGCATTCGTGAAGGGGCATCGGATGGGCTGGGTGCGAAGTTGAAATAGCGTCATTCTGCGAATGCGCGGTGGACAAAGGGTATGGAAATAGACGTTTTGGGATCGAGGGGAGCCCCTAATGGGCCGATAGAGTCGTATGAGGTATCAGTATGAAGCACACATGAGGGGGCATCTGCCTGGACCAGTGGTTCGGGCGTTGTCACCATTCTGCGCATGCGCAGACAGGGAATTGTTGGAAAAGGGAATGGAAATACACGTTTTGGGATCTAGTGGAGCCCCTGTTGGTCCGATGGAGTCGTATGAGGTATCAATGTGAAACCTATGTGAGGGGGCATCTCACTAGACTAGTGGCTCGGGCGTTGTCACTATTCTGCGCATGCGTAGACAGGGAATTGTGGGGGAAAGGGTATGGAAATAGCCCTTTTGGGATCTAGGGGAGCCCCTAATGGGCCGATGTAGTCGTATGAGATATCAATGTGAAGCCTATGTGAAGGGGCATCTGACTGAACTAGTGGCTCGGGCGTTGTAACCATTCTGCGCATGCGCAAATAGGGAATTGTGGGAAAAGGGTATGGAAATTGTGAGGTATCAATGTGAAGCATATGTGAGGGGTAGCGCAGGGTTCTCGGGGTGTAAACTCCATTTGAGGGATGTCCACAGTATCTGTGACGTCATCGGTGACGTCATCAGTACGAGTAGTAGCGAAAGAACATGTTTTATAATTGGCTCAGTGCCAATTTTTTCCCACGATTTGCGGGATGTCCACAGCATCTGTGACGTCATTGGTGACGTCATCAGTACGAGTGGTAGCGAAATTTTGATTAGTCGTCCAATACGTATGGAATGATGAGGGACACTAGTTAATCTATATATGTACAGACACCAGCACACACCAGCTCTTGGAGCTCGGAGCTCCGGAGCTCTTGGAACTCGGAGAGGCTTTCCCAACATCTTTGAGGCGTCCCCAATGCCCGTCTCAACACATGGACGCACTAACGACGGTGGGTGTGTGAGTGAATGAGTCTTCCGGTTCTGGTCACGTGACAGTAAACATGAAAAAACCCGGATGAGGACCCGTATGTAAAACTACAGTATCTAAGGAAGTGACCTTTGACCCTGCGCTACTCGGAAGTGACGTCATCGTACGCAGGCACACTCACATATACGTGGTGCACCCTGTGCGCTATAGCCCGTAGGGCATAGGGTAAACTAGGGTGTGGGTGCACCAGGTATGTGTGTGTGTGTGCCTGCGTACGATGACGTCACTTCCGAGTAACGCAGGGTCAAAGGTCACTTTCCTGGGTAGTGTAGTTTTACATCCGGGTCCTCATCTTACATCCGAGTCCTCATCCTACATCCGGGTTTTTCCATGTTTACTGTCACGTGACCGAAACCGGAAGACTCACTCACTCACATACTCACCGTCGTTAGTGCGTCCATACGTTCAGACGGGCGTTGGGGACGCCTCAAAGATGTTGGGAAAGCCTCTCCGAGTTCCAAGAGCTCCGGAGCTCCGAGCTCCAAGAGCTGGTGTGTGCTGGTGTCTGTACATATATAGATTAACTAGTGTCCCTCATCATTCCATATGTATTGGACGACTAATCAAAATCTAGCTACCACTCGTACTGATGACGTCACCAATGACGTCACAGATGCTGTGGACATCCCGCAAATCGTGGGAAAAAATTGGCACTGAGCCAATTATAAAACATGTTCTTTCGCTACTACTCGTACTGATGACGTCACCGATGACGTCACAGATACTGTGGACATCCCTCAAATGGAGTTTACACCCCGAGAACTGCAAGATGACACTTCCCACGACGCATTCGGACCAAGGATGGTCAATCTCTACACCATAGAACAAACGGTTCAGAGCGAACATGGCCGAAGATAGGACTTTCTGAAATGGCGACTTCTGATTGGACAGCCGAGAATACATCTAACGGGCAAGAACGAGTATGACAGGACCAAATGGTGGCCTCTGATTGGACAAGAGACTTCTTGAATTATAAACCTACCCAACGCGGCTCCCCCAGCGTGGGTATGATGTAACATTGGGGAGAATAAAACTATATGAAAAAACTTGTTGTTGTTCTCTCATCCTTGATGTTGTTGTTGTTCTCTCTTCGGTCTATATCATGGCGTCAAGGTGTTAGGCTAGGGTGTAACGACGGGCATTGACGGGCGTCACTGCATTTCGGTATATTGGTGTCTAGAAAAAATGAGAGCTTTTGGGCTAGTTCACCAGGGCGTTGAAGCGTTGAGCTTGGCGTTGGCAAGCATTGCTACAAGATGCCACTTCACACGACGCATTCGGATCAAGGATGGTTCATTTCTACACCAAATACATTCCTTCACTGCTCTAAAATGGCCGCTTTACTTACTACACCCAACCGCGCATGCGCAGATTGACGCGACTTGCAATAAAAACACGCCATTCTGACTCTCTCCCACACAAGCTTCACTTTGACACCTCCCACAACCCATTTGGACCACTAGTGGTCCATATCGGCCCCAAAAGGTGTCTATTTCCATATTACGGCTTGCCTGCGCATGCGCAGAATGACGATATTCCTACCCCACATCCACCCAGTCGGATGCTCCCTCACGTGCGCTTCACATTGATACCTCAGTCGACTCCAACGGACCAATAGTGGCCCACCTAAACCTCAAACCGTCTATTTCCATTCCCTTTTCCCACAATTCCCTCTCTGCGCATGCGCAGAATGTTGAACACGAACGACACACTTGTCCAGGTGGATGCTCCTTCACGAATACGTCACAACGATACCTCATAAGACTCCATCGGTTCACTAGGGGCTCACCTCGACACCAAAACGTCTATTTCCATACCCTTTTCCCACAATTCCCTGTCTGCGCATGCGCAGAATGTCGGACACGGACAACACACTAGTCCAGGCGGATGCCCCCTCACGGCTGCTTTACATTGATATCTCACTCAACCCCATTGGACCATTAGTTGTCCACCTAGACCCCAAAACGTCTATTTCCATACCCTTTGTATACTGCGCATGCGTAGAATGACGTCAGTTCCATGTCATACTAGTGCAGGCGGATGCCCCCTCACATATGCTTCACATTGATACCTCACTTGACTCCATAGGACCACGAGTGGCCCACCTCGACCCCAAAACGTCAATTTCCATACCCATTTCCCACAATTCCCTGTTTGCGCAATGGCAGAATGGAGACAACGCCCGAGCCACTAGTCCAGTCAGATGCCCCCTCATATAGGCTTCACATTGATACCTCATACGACTCCATCGGCCCATTAGGGGCTCCCCTAGATCCCAAAACGGCTATTTCCATACCCTTTTCCCACAATTCCCTGTCTGCGCATGCGCAGAATAGTGACAACGCCCGAGCCACTAGTCTAGTGAGATGCCCCTCACATAGGCTTCACATTGATACCTCATACGACTCCATCGGACCATTAGGGGCTCCCCTAGATCCCAAAACGTGTATTTCCATTCCCTTTTCGCACAATTCCCTGTCTGAGCATGCACTCGATCGGCCAATTAGGGGCTCCCCTCGATCCCAAAACGTCTATTTCCATACCCTTTGTCCACCGCGCATGCGCAGAATGACGCTATTTCAACCCCGCACCCAGCCCTTCAGATGCCCCTTCACGAATGCTTCACATTGATACCTCACTCGACCCAATCGGACCAATAGTGGCCCACCTAAACCTCAAACCGTCTATTTCCATTCCCTTTTCCCACAATTCCCTCTCTGCGCATGCGCAGAATGTTGAACACGAACGACACACTTGTCCAGGTGGATGCTCCTTCACGAATACGTCACAACGATACCTCATAAGACTCCATCGGCTCACTAGGGGCTCACCTCGACACCAAAACGTCTATTTCCATACCCTTTTCCCACAATTCCCTGTCTGCGCATGCGCAGAATGTCGGACACGGACAACACACTAGTCCAGGCGGATGCCCCCTCACGGCTGCTTTACATTGATATCTCACTCAACCCCATTGGACCATTAGTTGTCCACCTAGACCCCAAAACGTCTATTTCCATACCCTTTGTATACTGCGCATGCGTAGAATGACGTCAGTTCCATGTCATACTAGTGCAGGCGGATGCCCCCTCACATATGCTTCACATTGATACCTCACTTGACTCCATAGGACCACGAGTGGCCCACCTCGACCCCAAAACGTCAATTTCCATACCCATTTCCCACAATTCCCTGTTTGCGCAATGGCAGAATGGAGACAACGCCCGAGCCACTAGTCCAGTCAGATGCCCCCTCATATAGGCTTCACATTGATACCTCATACGACTCCATCGGCCCATTAGGGGCTCCCCTAGATCCCAAAACGGCTATTTCCATACCCTTTTCCCACAATTCCCTGTCTGCGCATGCGCAGAATAGTGACAACACCCGAGCCACTAGTCTAGTGAGATGCCCCCTCACTTAGGCTTCACATTGATACCTCATACGACTCCATCGGACCATTAGGGGCTCCCCTAGATCCCAAAACGTGTATTTCCATTCCCTTTTCGCACAATTCCCTGTCTGAGCATGCACTCGATCGGCCAATTAGGGGCTCCCCTCGATCCCAAAACGTCTATTTCCATACCCTTTGTCCACCGCGCATGCGCAGAATGACGCTATTTCAACCCCGCACCCAGCCCTTCAGATGCCCCTTCACGAATGCTTCACTTTGATACCTCACTCGACCCAATCGGACCATGGAGCGTATTTGAATTCTGGGGACTACTTTTTCTCCGCGGAGGCGACCGCTTCACCGCCAGACCGCATCACCGTGGAAGAATACAAAGGTCATGTGACCAGAAGTGCCGGAACTATAGCGGCCTTGACGGCCTCAGAGGTGAAAGACCGTGCATGGCCGATCCCTATA
Source organism: Hanleya hanleyi (assembly GCA_036873755.1). Lineage (NCBI taxonomy): Eukaryota > Metazoa > Mollusca > Polyplacophora > Lepidopleurida > Hanleyidae > Hanleya > Hanleya hanleyi. The sequence goes on along the minus strand of JAVTVY010002965.1, from coordinate 12,688 downwards.
CTATAACCTGGAACAGCGCCCCCTGTCGGATGCAAGAGTTACCTCCTCCGGTAAAATAAGCGATTTTTTGCGGTGACACTACTACTGGCCGGACACTTTTAGCCACCGAACAGTATAACCTCCACACCGGCATCGTTTCCAAACAGCCGTTAACTTTGTGTTTAATTGTTACCTGTATATGGTGAGATTCTGATCGTGGACGTTCCGTTCCCGGGGCTTGCACTCTGTAAAAGTTATTGTGCTTGTATTTTTGTAACTTGAAAACATGGTGATGAATGTGTAAATTTCTAGGGTTTATATTTTCTAAAACTAGACGCCTTATGTACTCGATTAAATCGGTAATTGATAATGCTAGTCAAGCTCTGTTCTTACTCTGTTGTAAAATTAGAAGATATAGTTTCCCACTTGATCTTCAAATTTTATTGTTTGATAAAATGATTGTGCCAATTTTACTCTATGGATGCGAAATATGGGGCATAGCAAATACAAATTCAATTGAGAAATTTCATTTGAAGTTCCTGAGAAAAATGCTTTGTATTAAAAGTAGTACTCCCTTGTACATGATATATGATGAACTTGGAAGATATTCATTGATCATTTTAATGAAGAAAAGAATTATTGGTTTTTGGGGTCGTGTAATTCTTGGTGGTGAGAAACCCAGGTTACCATATGTCCTGTACAAGCTGATGTTGTCAGATGTTGATAACAATATATATCAGCATAAATGGATTACCTCTGTTAGAAATATATTTGAAGAAACTGATATTATAATATTTGGGTAAATCAGAATCCACATAACCTGAAATCCATGAAAATGGATCTTGAGAAAAGACTACAAGACCAGTACTATCAATTTTGGCTTGAAAAATCAGCAAATTCATCTAAAGGCATTTTATATTTAGCAATTAAAGAAACTATTTATTTTGGAAATTATCTTGCCATTTTGAATCCAAAACTAAGAATAGCTTATGCTAAATTTAAATCATAAATTTCCAATAGAAATTGGACGGTGGAAGGATATTCCGAAGGAAAATAGATTGTGTGAATTCGGTGATCAAAATTCTATTGGTGATGAATTTCATTATTTGCTTGTCTGTCCATCTTTTCAAAACTCCAGAAAAGTCTATATAAAAGAATACTATTACAAGTACCTTAGTTTTTATAAATTATCTGGCTCATGTAAAACAAAATATGCACCTCAATTGATCAAGCTGGCTAAATTTCTACACATTATAATGCAAAAATTAACTGAAAAGCTATATTAGTTTAGGATATACATGTATATTCCAATCCGCCTGTGTACCAAGGGAGATTATCCATGTGACCAGTTGTGTATTAACTCCCCTTGACCGAAAGGTGATAGGCAACAAACTGTGAAACCAATTTAATAATCCTTATACATTTCAAATATTGTATGGTAATAATTTATCTCCGTACAGAACGTTTATCGAATACGTGTATTAATATTTGTCTTCAGCATGTGTATTCTCCGATTACTTAACTGGACTGCATTCAATGACTAGAATAGTTTTGCGATAACTTAATACATTTTGAATTATTTGACTAACTCGGTTATACAACACTAGGTTATTATTGTGCTCCCGAGTAAATCTTTCTGTGGTTTACAGCGTATATGTACATGACGGCGCAGTTTCCGCCAATATAATTTGAATGTACTGTTTTTCCCCATATACCACTGGAAGTGGTCTGTGTGTAATAAAGTAAATTGAATTGAATGAATCGCTTGGTCAGTGTCGGGTCACACAGTTCATACTCCGTGTAAGAATCACGAGAAAATGCATACAATAACCTAGTCTGGAGTTGAGACTTGAGTCTTTTCAGCTGCATAAAGACTCAGACAATAGCTTCCTACACGAAATATCTACCGGCCACACAGGTATTTGTTCTGTTCAAATGACTTGATAGGGATATTACATCATCGCTCTGAAATATTTGTATCTAAAGGCCCTGTCACACTCACCCGCGATCACGCTGGCGCTCCCACTGCGACCTGAAAAGTATGAAAGCGTGAGGCAAAGCGCAGTAAGGTCTCTGAGAACGATTTGGTGACGCAGTGGAAACTGTCAAGGACGGGAGAGGGTCGCCATGAGCTACCTTGAGCGCCAAACTCGGCGCTTGTTTTGTGCATGCACAAAACAAGCGCAGCGGGTCGGCGCTCTGACGAGAACGGTGTAATGACGCAGTACAGTCGCCATGGCAGCGCAAAGCGAACTACATGAGCATATCGTGGACGTAGCAACAACGCATAGAAGCGACTTGGGGTCGCAGAAATCTTCCCCTGCGACTGGTGTGCGACTGCTGTACGCTAATTGGGCTCTCAATACGTGCATCTTGCATTCTTATTGCGCTGCTACTGCACTTCTGCTACGCTTTGTGGGCTTGTTTACGCACATTCTACGTCCACACTGCGCTGCCATTGAGACTATGACGCTCGTTATACGTCCAACGTGTTGTTCCGACGTTTGCAATAGGTTCACGGTGCGTTCTTAATACGATCCCACTTCCACTGACCCCCCACACACATTTTGGTATAAATACAGCTCCATCGTCTATACACAATCAGTGTGCATCTGCTCTTGACCATGGCCGCAGGCAAGCAGAATGTGCGGACTTCTTGGTTTTTGGCCTGCTGAAAGTAGACTGATGCCCTGGTCGCAGGAGGCTCTATTTTTATACACGCCGCACATGCGCAATGAACGAGTTGCAAAGGTATTGAGAGCGTAGTGAGAGCGCAGCGGCAGCGACTTGGACGCACTGAGAGCGCACTGAGAGCACACAGAGCGCAGTGGGAGCGCATTGAGAGCGGTGATCAAACTGGGAAGGCATAGGGTCGCAGTGAGAGCGTAATAAGCGCGTCAAGAACGTACTGTAAGCTACTGTAAGTTACCTGGTGTCATGGATTTCACAATTTTCAGCGATGTCACTGCGCTTTGGTGAAAAATTTCAAAGTCCGGGAGCGCAAAGCGATCGACGGCTGATCGCAGTAGAGTGTGACAGGGGTATTATATCGCTCAAGCCGGTGATAGGGGTTGTGTGGTCATGTCATTCAATATGTCCACATGAACACCTACAATAAAAGCGTGGCCGGGGTGCAAATCACCACAGGGATAACTTTGAGTTCTTATGATGTTTTTAAAAATATGCAGTCAGTACTTTTGTCAGTAAGCTCATATGATCTCTTTTAATACTCTGGCATCGTTTTGTATCACACTGTTGTTGTTGAATTAATTGTCGGACTTGTGTTTCCCGAGTTTTGGTTTAGGGGCAGAAGTCATCAGGCTCTCCCATTGTCTAATGTCTAACCCTTATATACAGTTTCATGTATCCGGAACAATTCACTTGTTTGCTTAAGAGAATTTAATCTCATCCCTCTACACTAATATTGTCTTATGAAGTAGGTATTCGACCAATACCTCGGCTGGCTACTGAATGTTGGATTTAGCGCTTGTGTATAACTTTTTCGTGTCGGTGATCTAACGAACTCTCTATTATGGTTGCATAGCTCAAATACAGTTTCAATAAATATGAGCTAATTCCTTGCAAGAGAGGAGCGGTCAACGAATTCCAATGACGCTGGCAAGACATTATGATGCCATAACCACTATCCATCGTCGCCAACACAAATCTATCCCCAGGTATATCCTGTCATGGGAAAAACCATTGCTGATAAAGGCCCAAGTCCCGAGATATCGTGACGGCCAATCACATTTGCTGTCACAGTATACTTACATGTGACTATGCAAACTCTACTCTCTCTAACTATCATCTCTACTCTTTGTGTGTTATTCCACTATTGGTTGATGGTTGCAAAAATACATTTTGATGGGTTGTAGTACAATGTCACGTGGTTCGACATGCTTGACTTATACGTTTGAAAAATAAACGAAAAAATGTATTCTCTTATCTAAATGCACTCGATTTAAGCCTTGCAGAAAACAGGTATTTAATATGTGAATACAATGAAATAAGTATTCGATGAACCTATCCAAGTGGACCTCGATCCAGAAAATCACTTGACCTCGGCCCTAACATACTCTCATCTCCTTGCCCCGAGTCATATTATCTCAACAAGCTATGCATTTACAGAATACTTGTTCTATTGACATGCGGCTCTCATAAAGTGTCTAAACAGGCGAGTGTAGGTATTGTATGGAAAGCCATCAGTGTCATAACCTCTGGTTTTCCACACGTGGTAATTCGATTTTCCACGCGTTGAAAATACAGCCAATGGTTTGACTTGTAATTACCACGTGTGGATATTTCGACCAATTACTTAATTTGGAAATACCACGGGTGGAAATTATTTACCACGTGTGGAAAATATCCACCAATGATAGAACTGGGAATACCATGTGGAAATTATTTACCACACGTCGTATTTATCACCCAATCATTGAATTCGGAAATACGACGCGTGGTAAATAATTTCCACACGTGGTATTCCCATTTATCCACGCGTCGAAATTTTATTTTACCCAGCCAATGAATGAAAGCTTAACAGAGAAAGCTGGTCCCTTCAGAATGACGGAAATCGACAGTTTGCGGCGGTTAGTTCTCCGAATGTGTTCGTCTAGCTGGAACAGACAATGTGCAACAGCACACTGTCAATTTCATAAAATACGGGTACGTGTAGCAAACTTTAATAAGTTTTTTGTTGAGCAATGCAGGAGTTCCACCTGAGGCTGAGGCGTATGGGTCGACGACCGTACGACAGATAAGACAGGGTCAAAGTTCGTGTATCTGCTTTCTGTAACCATTGTTTTGACTGGTAGATTTGAAAATAGAATTACCACGTGTGAAAAACCCAGTGAAATACCACGCGTGGAAATTATTTACCATGCACGCGTCGTATTTCCGAATTCAATGATTGGGTGATAAATACGACGTGTGGTAAATAATTTCCACACGTGGTATTCCCAGTTCTATCATTGGTGGATATTTTCCACACGTGGTAAATAATTTCCACGTGTGGTATTTCCAAGTTAAGTAATTGGTCGAAATATCCACACGTGGTGATTACAAGTCAAACCATTGGCTGAATTTTCCACGCGTGGAAAATCGAATTACCACGTGTGGAAATCCAGAGGTTATGACACTGATGGCTTCCATAGTATTGGGACTCTGTCCTGTATTTGACATATTCGGATGACATTTGATTTGTGGGGATAATATAAGATATAGGTCATGAGCTATACCCGAACTTTCATCGGACGTACTTCACACTCGGCATAGGTTATATTTCATCGGACATTTAACGCACTAACTCGCTTGTATTATCATTGAAGGTAAAGCCACGGTAAGCAGTTTAAACATTTCTGGGTGAGTTATGCCAGTCAAGTATTCGATCCCATAATGCGATAAATCATTATTGTAGAAATGCCATCATGGTGTGTTGGATACAATGTGTTTATAAAGCAGATATAAGAGTTATATACTTTCATTTGACCACTAGAGTGTTAGAGAGAGAGAGAGAGAGAGAGAGAGTTAAGGTTTAACGTCGCGTTCAGCAATATTTCAGGTACATAGCGACGATCAAACACGACGATCAAATTCTAAGTATTCTAACTAATGTGTCAAAACAGGTACAAATCTGGTACAAACAGGTGTTATGTGGTACAAAACACAACAAACCGATGTCTCTCAAATAATCTAAAATACAATCTTCTTTTACTCGACTAAAAAGATCTTCCAGCGTAGCTGCTCGATAAAAAGTATCACTTACAGTCTTGAATTCTACGTCTAGAATCCTCCTTATTCTAGTCTGAATGTGCGGTGCAGAGGGGGGGCTTTCCTGTGGCTGTTTGTTAGACATCAGACGTCTATGGTTGGCCATCCCTGCCAGAATTCGTCATTTAGAGGCTGCCTCTAAATAATATATACCATGGTATAAAATGCCAAGCCTGCCATAATTCGTATTTAGAGGCTGCCTCTAATTATTTTGTACCATGGTATAAAATGCCGAGCCTGCCATAATTCCGATTTAGAGGATGCCTCTAAATCGCCAAGCCTGCCACAATTCGTATTTAGAGGCTGCCTGTAAATAATATATACCATGGTATAAAATGCCGAGCCTGCCATAATTCGTATTTAGAGGCTGCCTCTAATTATTTTGTACCATGGTATAAAATCGCCAAGCCTGCCATAATTCCTATTTAGAGGATGCCTCTAATTCATTTTAGCCGTAAGTCGTCAATTTTCGCCTTCTTATTACTTCCACCAATGATATGCGCTTTCACAAATTTGATGCCATATCTCTACGCTTGTTACAAGTTTACTCATTGGTCAAATTTAATATTCTTGATATGACATCGAGTTGTTTATGACTTACGGCTAAAATGAATTAGAGGCATCTTCTAAATAGGAATTATGGCAGGCTTGGCGATTTTATACCATGGTACAAAATAATTAGAGGCAGCCTCTAAATACGAATTGTGGCAGGCTTGGCGATTTACAGGCATCCTCTAAATAGGGATTATGGCAGGCTCGGCATTTTATACCATGGTACAAAATAATTAGAGGCAGCCTCTAAATACGAATTATGGCAGGCTTGGCATTTTATACCATGGTATATATTATTTAGAGGCAGCCTCTAAATGACGAATTCTGGCAGGGATGGCCAACCATAGTAGACGTCGTCAATCTTTCCCACCTCATACATATCTCTCCAATTTAAGTACTCTCTAAAAACAACTGTTTACCAATATTTGTGTTCACTGGTACCCATCACTGTTGCAGATTATCAATCCACAAAAATGTGTACTAGTTGTACTAAATTATTGGGTACCTTGAGGTGTAGCTGTGTCATAGTGGCGCACAATGACTGTGTACTAGCAGATGTATACAGTTCACGAAGTACAACAAAATGTACACAATATGTTTTAATGAGTATCCCTCGACCCGGGATTGACCCCAGGACCTCTCGCTTTCGAAGCGTACGCTCTAACCACTATTGACGTTCACTGGTATAAGATCATATGATATCCCGACTGACCCGAAGCTCCATGTATACCACTATACCACCGGACCAGTCTATGCATCTAACATGTCCAAAGCATATCAATTACACTGTATGAAATTGATTTTATTACTGCGGTATTGACAGCTAGCCGTGTTGTAAATTACAGGTCAGAAATTCCTCACTTAAATGTGGACTCAAAGTTGAAGTAAAATTACGTCAGAAATGGAGGGAGAATGACGTCTGAGTTGAGTGGAAGTAACGTTAGTTTTGTGGCGAAGACCATGTGACGCTTCCGATGACGTCCATTGCTACGTCGCAACAAGAACAACGTCACTGCCCACGGAGCCTCGCTTTCCTGTACAATATGCTGACGCCCTGTAGTCACTATGCACAAAGTATACACACCCAAAATTATCACATCAGTAGTATAGTGTACCACTTTCGACGCCAATTGACCCCGGATGTAGAGGTCATTTGGGGAGGATTTGAGGAGGAGAGGTCAAGTGCACTATAGTTCCGGCAGAATGACCAAAAAGCTACCTCCAGCACAGGAGAGTTCCAATTGTTGCAGGGAATGTATTCCTCCGCGGTGATGCGGTCCTGGCGGTGATGCGGTCGCGGAAAAAAGCTTCCGCGGAGAAAAAGTAGTCCCTAGATAAAATGGTCCGATGGGGTCGAGTGAGGTATCAAAGTGGAGCATTCGTGAAGGGGCATCTGATGGGCTGGGTGTGGGGTTGAAATATCGGCATTCTGCGCATGCGCGGTGGCCCAAGAGTATGAAAATAGACGTACTGGAGCTAGGGGAGCCACTAATGGTCCAATGGGGTCATATGAGGTATCCATGTGAAGCAGTCGTGAGGGAGTATCCGACGGGGTGAGTGTAACGTGGAACTGACGTCATGCTGCGCATGCGCAGTGGCCAAAGGGTATGGAAATAGACATTTTGGCGCCGACAGGGGTCACTATGGGTCCGATGGAGTCGTATACATTATTTATTCTGTATTATACAATCGGATAGCGGTTGTCGTGAATAACAACCAGTTCAGCAATGTTTATATAGTTTATTATCCCCAATGTTTCATCATACCCAGGGAGCCGCCCTGGGTATGTTTAGTATGTTCACAGCAAAACAAATTGAAATATCAAACACCATGTTTTATTATTTAACGCACCGTCACATTAGGTACAAGTGTTTACTGAGCTCAAGTCAACGATCAGCATGTAGACATAGAGAGTATGTGCGGCATGTTATGGTATTCATCAGTGCGCGGGTGACGCATTCAACCGATGGAGGTGGTCGGTCAGCTTGGTAAGGAAAAACGTGACATTGGTTACACATTCTACCACCCATTGTATGTTGGGGCGTTGACGATGTTCCCATCTCAAGGCATCCACGGTGTCCAGTATCTCCAGCATCGTCTCTAGTGACCTCCGGTTAATAATGGTGAACGGCTGGTCAGACACATAGATATTATTGCCGGGATAATAATACCGTAACTGGCCCGTCTTTTTTTGACGTAAGATGTACCCGAACGCGACATTCAATTTGAAGGCCGTAGTTTGATCTTTGAAGATGGCTTCCACGTAGCTGCGTAGACGGGTGCGGTTGGTCAGTGGAAAATTGTAAATATCTTGAATAGGGCCGTGAGGGTGGAAACAGTGTCATGGACCAATGGCGCCGATCGATGTCACTCACCGGATGGTTGTCCTGTAAGAGATCGCCCAGAAAATGTTCGATGTTGTCAGGCGTATGACTCGAAACCGTAACGCTGGGGTCCGGCTGGATATCCAGGCTCTTCTGAACTGTGGGTATAAGCGGGCTCTCCTTCATCGCATCACCAGTGGCGTTCGTCTCCCCGGGCTTATCTTCACTGGGTCTGACCTTCCGCGGCTCCTCTTCAGTAGGAAGTTGTCGCTCATGCCATGGTACCGGGGCATGAATCAACCGCTGGTGTCGCAGCAACTGACTGCGTCGTTTGAAGAGTTGACCACAATCCTCGCATGGACGCTTGGGTGGCCCATGAATTGAACGTTTGTGGCGCAGTAACTGATCCTCCCGATTAAATGACCGTGCGCAGGTTATACAAGTATACCGTGCATCGTTATGGGTGGAGGCCTCGTGGCGTCGTAAATTATCTAGACGAGTAAACTGCTTCTGGCAAGTTGTGCAAGTGAACATCTTGGTGGAATCGCCCAGAAAATGTTCGATGTTGTCAGGCGTATGACTCGAAATCGTAACGCTGGGGTCCGGCTGGATATCCAGGCTCTTCTGAACTGTGGGTATAGGCGGGCTCTCCTTCATCGCATCACCAGTGGCGTTCGCCTCCCCGGGCTTATCTTCACTGGGTCTGACCTTCTGCGGCTCCTCTTCAGTAGGAAGTTGTCGCTCATGCCATGGTACCGGGGCATGAATCAACCGTTGGTGTCGCAGCAACTGACTGCGTCGTTTGAAGAGTTGACCACAATCCTCGCATGGACGCTTGGGTGGCCCATGAATTGAACGTTCGTGGCGCAGTAACTGATCCTCCCGATTAAATGACCCTGCGCAGGTTATACAAGTATACCGTGCATCGTTGTGGGTGAAGGCCTCGTGGCGTCGTAAATTATCTAGACGAGTAAACTGCTTCTGGCAAGTTGTGCAAGTGAACATCTTGGTGGTTGACAGAGTGTCTGATGAAACGGCAAGGCCGCTTCCCTTTTATAGCACGCTAGCTGGTAATCTATTTTTAGCACACTCTACCCCAAGTCGAGGATCAAGACTGGTGTACTGGTGTACGACTGAGCCGCATTGCCCGCGCGCATGAAGACCCTCATACATACCCCAATGCAGGCGCAGACGCGAAGTGCCCGGATGATAGACACGGACGTCACCGATCCGAAAAGACACGGACTTTACCGAAAAGACAAGGACTTTACCGAAAAGACACGGACGTACCCGAAAAGACACGAAGGTGAACGACATTGTGGAAAACCCCCACAGACAGGTTATTACATGCATTCCTATGATGTTCACAGGTTATTCACGCATAATAAAAGGATTGATCTGTAATCTGTGTTATTGTTGCTCTCTTTGTTGGACTAACCCATCAGAATAGTACGTATCACCGACTATACCCGTAGAGCTACATCTTGGCGCGCATGTGTGACATGGTCTATAAAACACGTCCCTCTGGATCCCACACCTTCATTTCTACGGTTGCAGAGCCATGACGGAGATCCAGCCCTATGCGACTCGCATTTTACAGCATGCCACCGTGGTTAATTCACTCACGGGTTACCGAGCAGTGGTCCGGTCCATGTTTGCAGATGGCGGCGACAACGAGGGGCGACGCCAGATCCTCAACGAGTTCACAGAAGCGGTCCTCGACAGAGTGCACTCGATGGAGAGGTGTGCCATCACTCGCCACTACTGGACTATGACAGCCATCCTTGATGCTCGGGCTATGGACCACGAGCGCTCACGCCGGAAGCACCGACGGCTGGTTGGCCTCACAATAGTCTGTGCCCTATTGACCCTGGCGCTGTGGCATTGACAGTGGCACCTGACTATAAATACGAGGGTCAGACACAGTGTGTGTCATTCACCATTCGTCATTGGATCAAGCATGTCACCCGTCCTACGAGCCATCCTTCCCCTTACACCCCGGGTGGGGTTACACGTCTATGAAGATAAAGTCACCCTCGTGGAAGACCCTGGGCCGCTACCAAGACCCTACGCGAAGCTTCACCCTAGACCCCGATCTGTGGATAGCCTTCGAGAAAGTGGTGCCCATCGTGGACCAGCTGTTTACACCGGACGAGCGGTCATCAGACGAGTTGGAGTGGGATCGTGCCCTGAGAGAAGCAGCGGCAGAACCCAATGAACAACTGTCTAGCCATGAACCCGACGACGATGCCATTGATTACCCGGCTAGACTCAGTCAGCCCAGTGACATGACCACCTGATCCTTTGATCTCACGGGGTTCTCCCTATAAATACGAGAGACAGTCAAATCTGGTACCATTCACGTACTGACCATGGCGGAGCATATAATACTGGCGTATCTCAGCTTAACCCCCGAGGTTTTCCTGCACGTGTATGCGGATAAGGTCGATATCATGGAGGAGGTGGGAGACATCTGTGATGCGGACCCTACACAACCGTGCCCGGCCCACATTCGTCTGTCCCGGGAGGGCTGTACCAAATTCAAACGGGTGTTGTCTGGTGAACTGGACGGCGACCTCATCCACTTGTGTCACGATGTGTACATCCGACGCGGCCCTTTCTTTGCTCAATTGGCTCGGCTAGATGGAGGTACAGTGCATTTTACCCTTCACCCTGATCTATGGTCTGCATTGGAAGATGCCGTGGCATGCCTATCAAGCTGTCATCAGACGAGTTGGACTGGTCATTTACCATGGACACTGTGGAAGCCCACGAAGAAAATCAGAAAGAAACTCCGGCCCAAGATATACCCGTTATAAATAAACGATAGAGCCAGGGTCCATCATCATTTGTCACCATGAAGCGGTGGGAGAAGGTGTTGGATAACTTATACTACAGTCCCGACAGTCCGGCGGCCTATAGTGCATTGTCGGCTCTCTATCGAGCGGCCAAACCTCAGGGGATACAACGTGCCCAAGTGCGAGATTGGTTAAGAAAACAAGACACCTATACCTTACATCGAGCTGTCCGTCGCCATTTTCTACGGAACCGGGCCATCGTGGGAGGAATAGATGCCCAGTGGCAAGCGGATTTGGTCGATATGAGCGCCTTTGCCAAACACAACGATGGGAATCAGTATATCTTGACGTGCATCGATATCCTATCCAAGTATGCGTGGGTGGTACCCATCCGGACGAAAACGGGGGCGAATCTCATAGCGGCGTTCAAAGATATCTTTAAGACCGGGCGCAAACCTTTGTATTTGCAAACCGACGAAGGCACGGAATTCCTCAACAGACCGTTCCAACAGTTTCTGAAAGCCCAGAAGGTATTTTTCTTCCATACGTACAACGAGACCAAGGCTTCCGTGGTGGAAAGTTTCAACAGGACATTCAAAGGCCGCATGTATAAATATTTCACCTATAAGAATACAAGGCGGTACATCGATGTTCTCCCGAAACTTGTGAGTGGTTACAATCGAGCCTATCACCGGAGTATAGAGAGAGCCCCCCATTACCGTGACCCAACGCAATGAAGCCCAAGTCCGCCGTGTCTTGTACCCCAGGCCATCGCAGCGAACGCCGAAGGCGGTGTACAAGGTCGGGGACCCTGTACGGATCAGTAAAGTCAAGGGCAAGTTCGAGAAAAGTTACTTGCCCAACTGGAGCGATGAGCACTTCCTGATTAAACGGCGCCTACCCCAACAGCACCGAGTCTATGAACTGGAAGATCTTCAAGGAGAACCGTTGCTGGGGACGTTTTACGAGATGGAATTACAGCCTGTCGTAAAAACACAGCAAGACTACTACACGGTGGAGCAGATTTTGAAAACGGAACGTCGACGTGGCAAACTCTTTCATTTCGTCAAATGGCAAGGTTGGCACAGTTCCTTCAATTCCTGGGTCGCTGCCAACCAGGTGAAACGACTAGAAAGCCAGACACCACTGTCGTCATCCTTCATTTCACGTCCGACCACAGTGCTATGGACAAACAGCAGCTGCCTCTGAACACAGCGTCTCCCAAAACGCGCAAAGCGCAAGTAGGCTTTGGGGTGATAGTGCTAA
>JAVTVY010002964.1:0-34227 GCA_036873755.1 Hanleya hanleyi | reverse complement strand
TGTCATTTTGCCTAAATCCCGAGATCATAAATGCAGTGCCATGTACATGTAAATATACCACCCAGTATTTCTCATTTTCCTCAATGCAATATCCCACTATTTTCCCTTCACTGTACCTATTCACCTAATGTCATAAAATACAATGCCTTATATACACCTGTGCTTTCCCCAAGTATTTTCACTTGTTATTTTCTATCATATATCCCAGTAAATTCCCTCATTGTGCATATTCCCACTGTCTTCTGTAATCACTCTCTTAATATTTCCCTTATTTTCCACGATCACATATGCCCGTATATCCCTTCGTGCCCCTTCCCACAGGATAATACAATCCAATGCCATAGCTTTCATCATCCAGCATTCCCAGGCTCCATCCTATGTGCATGTACGTTCCCTTGTCACGGTAAATAATTCCTGATGCTTACTTCTCCCCATCATCTCTGATTCTATTTGAATAATCTTGCCATTTCCCCTGACTCCTATATACCTGATTCTCCTAGTCCAACTCTTTTCGTACTTCCCAAACATCCCTAATAAAATCGTTAATGAGACCACTCCCCTGTCTATTCAATGGGTGTGTACCTAATCCAAGTACCTCAGTTAGACATGAATTGTCCCCGTCATCCCAGCTCACTTTCTGCCACTGTATCCCATTCATAATACTCTTTTTGAACAACTTCTTTTTCAGCATCACTCTTTCTGCGTTAAATCTGACACATTTTAGTATTATGTGTTTACTATCTTCCACTTCTCCACAAGTTCTACACTTCTTTTTTTCCAAGTCCCTCTTCAGTCTACTTCGAGTTGCCAATGACCCGACTCTAGCTTTTGCCAACCAAGAAAAATCTCCCATCCAGTCAACATACTTCTCTCGCTTGGAAAATTCTTTGTTCCCATACACCTGAAGTGAGATCTTACTATTCACACCTTCCCTCCAGCTGTCCTCCCATTCATCCTGAATTTTCAGGAATACTTCTTTTTTCCACTGTTTACTCCCATTTTCTATCATCGATAAATCAATATCATGCCGTCGTCTTATTATATCTAGTTCCCCAAACCATCCTGTGCGTTTGTTTATTCTGATTCCTTCCTTCCACACTACCTTAGCTCATCTGTCCTCATCCATTAAACTAAGCCGTCCATAATAGTTTAGCTTCAATCTGCTAACTTTCTCTTCCATCCTTGTCCATCCAAGCTCCCCATAAATAGCTTCCGTTGCTGTTAGCCTGTTTACCCCTAGGATCCATCTGCCCACCTGGAGCTCTACCAAATTTAGAGCCTCTACCGTTTGCCTATCAAGCTCTACAATTTCCACCCCATATAAAATCCTGGGAATAGCTACTCTCTCCCAAAGTATCCTGGCACACATACTACGATTACAGGAGTTGCTACTTATAGCCTTGATCAATCCGAGCATTTGTTTAGCCTTTCTGACCATTGCCTGCATGTTTTTGACTGACAAAAATACTCCCCTTCGTCCTCACTTGAACTCCCAAATACTTGGATTCGTCCACCTCTCCTATCTCCATATCATATTCTTCACCTTCCTTCACATCAATTTGTCCTAGTTTCCATTCAGTATTACCATGTTTAACTTGTCCACTAACCATAACAGCACTCTTTATGGGACTATACAAGATCTTACGTTCAAAACCAAATATTCCTGCTATGTCAAGTAGAATCTGCAATTCCTTTCTCTTTTCTGCTAGTAACAGAATATCATCTGCGAAGAAGGCCCCAGGCATAATTTGTTTTCCTATCTTAATGCCCACCCCTGATGATAATAACCGCCTCCCTAACTCTGCAAGATACAAGGCGAATAATAATGGAGACAAAACACAACCCTGTTTCAATCCTTCTTTTAGCTCTATGAACTCTGTCTCAACATCTCCGAAGCCTATCTTGAACCTGACTTCTTTATATAAACTTTTAACTATATTCAAAACCTTGCCACTATAACCTAACCCTTGTAGAACTGCCCATAGTGCTTCTCTCCATACTCTGTCATATGCTTTTCTTATGTCTATGAATGCCAAGCAACTGCCCTGGTGTATAGCCCTCCTCTGTTCTAGTATTTGTGTCAATATAAATAGGTTATCTTGACACATTCTATCCCTCCTAAATCGGGCTTGAACTTCCCCCAGTAAACCCCTGGACTCTACATCTCTCTGAAGTCTGTTACCTAAGATCCTTACAAACACTTTCCCAACATTGCTAGTCACAGTTATCCCCCTGTAATTGTCTAGTAACTTTTTATCTCCTCCCTTATGTAACAGGGTCATCCTCGCTACTTTCCACACCATCGGAATCGTTTCATCTTTCCATATTCTACATAGGAGTATACAGAGACATTCTACTAACCGCTCACCACCCTCTTTCAGAAACTCATTTGGGATGTTATCCATTCCCATAGCTTTTGATCGCTTTAACTGTTTGATAATCATCTCTAATTCCTCTATTTCAGGTTTAGCTAGAATAGATTCCATCTCTATATGTTCATCGTTCAAACATTTTTTCTCTTCCTGTCTTATATTCTCCAATATAACTTCATCTGCTGCTCTATGTTCATGTTGCCTGCTCACCTCCTCCCATTTTGTTTCCACCATTTCCTTAATATATGCCTTGCTCGTTGTCACCCCTTGAGTTGTTTTTAATGCCCCTGTTACCACCGGCTTATTCCCTTCCTTCACCAACCTCCAAAATGTTCTACTCCCTTCCTTACCTTCCCGCTCGATTTTACAAATTACCTCTTGATTATGTATTCTTGTAATCTCACTGGATAGGTCTCTAACCTGTTTTCTTTTCCGTTCATATTCAGTTCTAGCCCTCTCCACTATCTCTTTCGTTTTACCACTCCCCCACAAAGATACTATTTTTAATTCCTGACGAGCTGCACGTCTTTCCAGTCTTGCCCGCCTTAGGTCACTGTTTCCTCGTCTTTTCCCAAATGTACACTTCACCCATGGGATATTCTGTCGTGCAGCGTCTATTAACCTTTTGTTAAACATTTCAACCATCATTTCTACCAAACCCTGTTCACCCCCAGTTACCAGTTTCTCTATCTCCGTTTCCCAGTCCAAGAATTCATATTCAACATTCATCCGAAACTTTTCCCAGTTTGTTTCTTCATTGATAACCCATCTATACTGCATCTTTTGCTTCCCATACTCCTTCTGTATGTCTTGTGACATTTTCATCATAACCCAGTTATGGTCACTACCTATATCATAGTTATAGTCATCATCCACAACCATGAATTCGACATTTCCCAACTCCTGTTCACTTATCAGAATATAATCTACCACTGTTTTCAATTCTCCACTCTCCCTTGTCCAAATCCCTGAACATTTGTTGGATCTATTTACAATGTATAGTTTCTGACTTGCTTCGAGGTCCAATATTCTTTTCCCATTCAAATTCTTACCTGCTTTGTTACCCGGAATCCCCTCTCCCACTTTGTTCCCTATATGTCCATTCAAATCACCCAACAAAATGATACTATACCCCATTTCTTCCAATCTTGCAATTTGTGCTGTTACTAAATCATAGAGTCGGTCATTCCAAGATCTCTCCACATCTTGCTGTGCTGCATACATCACCCCCACTGCGTATTTCCCACCAAAATCCCCGGATACCCACAGTATTTCATTGATAATTTCACCCCATTCCTCTCCTTCCTTGCCTAACCCCATATCTTCCATCGTTATCTCATATCCCTGTCTTTTCTTTTTTACCGCCACTGCTACACCACCCCCTCGCTTATCCCCCTTCGTCCTCCTGCCCTCAAATAACCTGTAACCTGCCATTAACCCATCCAGTTTCGCTGACCCTTTACACAAGTGGGTTTCAGCCATGCCAACTACATCTAGATTTGCAGTCTCTGCAATCTCACATACTTCTCCTAATTTTCCATATAAACCTGCTACCTGATCAATCTTCCCAATCCCATTTATGTTTACAAAACCCATTGTCCAGCATGTCTTAGATTTCCTCCTCCGGGCCCTTCTTGTTCTACCATACCTCCTTTTTCTTATCTTACTCATCTCCCCACCCTCCCTCCCAGGGCCCTGATCTAGTTTAAATGCCCCCTGGAGGTTGTTTCCATTTCAATTGCACAAGCCAGCTCCCTGACAAAATAAACCAGTCCATCTCCACCTACATCTAAGTGTAATCCATCCTTAAATCTCCCTCTCTCTCTGACAGGACTTCCATCTTTCCAAAAGAACCTATGTTCACAGAAACCCCATCCCATTTCTTTCGCTGCACTTTCTAAGTCCGCATTCAACTGATTTATCAAACAATTGGTGGCATCCCCATCCCGCGTTCTCGGCAGTATCCCGGATATTACTCTTGGTAATTCCCCATATAGTTCCTCGGCCAGTTTCATTAACTCCCATGTTTCTCTCGTTATATATTCTTTTGCTACTGTCCCATTTTTGACATAGTTTGTCCCGGCATGAAACACTAGACAAGATAACTCATCCTCTCCCACTAACTTATCCACTAACTGTTGGAGGTTCGCACGTATCTGTTCAACATTGAACCCAGACAAGCTGTTCACCCGTACATTGCAGTCGTTTCCAAGCATAGCTTGTAGCCCTTGTCGTATTGGTTGGACAATAGAATCCCCTACTACAGCCACCACCTTACATCTTGTATTTTCTTCCCTTGAATGCATATGCGTACCCATTTCCTGTGCATACAAACTTCGTCCAATATCGTGCCCCTCCTGGATCCCTACTGCATCTCCCACCGGGCACATGTGTATACTCTCATCTATATTTGAGATCTCCACCCCTCTTTCTACTCCTGTGACATCATTCTCCATATTTCTGATGTTCGCCACGGGTTCCCCTCTGTCGTTCCCCTGTATAACTATTCCATCCCTCTCTCTCACTGCTCTGTTCGCCTCAGCTCTCCTGTCTTTCTTCTCCCCCTCGACCGTTTCCCTAGATACCCATATATCTCTACTAACCTCACATACATCTGAGACATTGATCCCCCAAGACTGTGCCAAATGATTTGGGCTAGTTTGATTATGCATATGTTCATTATTCACCTCCCTTTGTTCAATACCTCTAATTTCTCTTATCCTGTTTGATGGTATATGCCTTCCACCTTTCTCACCAATTCTTTCCCTCACCCTATCCAAAATATTCTTCCCAGTGATTTCCATTAGTGTTTCTGTCAGCAAATGTGATTGTTTCTCCTTTTTCTTAAGTTCTTTTATCTCGTCTTCCATGCCTGTTACTCGACATTTGAAACAGATCATCTCCCACTCGCCTGCCCTTTCCAATAATGCTTCTTCACCTATCATATCCATATCTGATCCACACACTGCGCATGAAATTCCTGAAACTTCTATATCAGGCCCTGCCTATATTAACCCCTGCATTATGTTTTCACATCCATCTTCCATTTCCTCTAACCAACCTAGTATCAGAATCTGCATTTATTGCAGTTCAATATAAGAATGACTTCTGGGTTGGTTTATTCTTTTTAAGATAGTATACCAGTATACCTTTCAACCTAAACTTTAGCCCGATCTACACCCAGATGACCTTAAGATGGAATGTCCTCCTGATTAATGACCAACTCTGTGTCCAGGCCAGGACACTAATTCCCAGCAGATTGTGAGGACAAATTTATTGCTTCAGTAGCCTGTTAATCATGTTAATGGGGAAAGCAGATATACATGTTGGGGGCCAATCCACTGGCCCAGCCTGGGAACAGAAAAACACCAATATCTCAAAGGGTTTTGTCTCTTGTGATGTGAACTGAACCCTTCACTCAAGATGTAAGAGGCACCAGTTTGACCATAAAATCACTCCCAACATTTAACGACTTCCTCTTCTCCCAGCAAATCAAGATCTCAATCTGTGTAGGTCTACATTTCCCAAATTCCTACCAGATATGCTCAGTTAATATACCTTCACCCCCAGGATGATACAATTTGATTCTTATTCTAATCTTCTAAATTATTACATATGCAACCTTTGATGCCTCGTGAGCCTCAGAACTTAATAAAATGAATACCCCTATTTTATCATAAATGAATACCTCTATTTATTTGTTGTTTTTGTTGTTTGTTTTTTTTTTTTAAATTCTGATTTACCTAACTTGCAAACACTACCGCCCGCTAACAATCTGATACTAGGATATATTCAACTAAATCAGAATATGCACAGTAAAATAATGCTCGTAGATCTTAAACAGAGCAATATCTACAAAGTATATTAACGCATGCAATCATAAATTAGTATACAGATTCTACTTTCTAAACTGTTATTAGTATGTCTATTCTCTACTTTAACATGCCAACAATTCAAAACGATATCACCAGGTCTTGTGTCGTTAAATCCCTCCAACTTGAAAATTGTTCATTCCATCCTCTGCACACGTGTTGCAGTTTTCCGGCAGCTGACTTTTAAATCCTCATCACCCAATTATGCCTTTCAGATGTGATATGGCTTCCACTTGACGCTTCTTCCAAATAATTGAAAACTTCCTTGTCTGTCTTCTTTGTCACAACACTGTTAGATAACTATCTCAATACTCTAGGCTTAGTAAAACAAATAAATAACTGAACTAGGAAAACACTGCAATACACTTGTATATGCCACTGAGTCAGGAGCTCTCCTAAAACACGTCCAGCTGTCTTGGTGGTCAGCATATTAGTACGTGACAAATAACTGTACCCTAAGGACTAGCGTTACCCAGCATTTGAATTTAATGGACCATAGTAAACGGATTAATACACATGTTATTCGTATTTTATTTTTCTTTGTATTCGTTTATATATATATATATATTCTTTTTTTGTATTTTTGTGTGTGCCTTATTTTTTTAAAGTTTAATTCTCTTGTATTTACCTGTATGATTTATTTGTGGCAAAATAAATATTGAATACGTTGCGCGGACATTTCTTCCTGCGGACATTTGCCCCTCCACCTCCAAACAATTCCCCCTACAGACATTTCCCCCTTCTGACATTTTTCCTTTCCTATATATTCTTTTACTATGACGTGGTACGAATGTGCAACAAAGATGAAATATTAACAAAAACAATTTGGAGCATTTTTTTTACATTATTATAATATTTTTTATTATTTTCTATAATTTGGCATGATTAAACAATAGTATACATAGTATAAGTTAATAACTATCACATACCGTAGTGATAGATAACTATTTTTGATACATAACATACCGGGGTATGTTATTTAACTATTTCGTGATAGTATATAGTACATTTAATGGTAGTATTAGGTTATTAACTATTACATAGTGATAAAGTACATTTATACCACAGGGGTCGAGGTAGGAATAAATGACCCCATTTATCCCTACCTCGACCCCCTGTAATCAACCTGTAATCAATTAATAACGGTAACGAGCCCCTGTGATTTATACATAGTAAATATCTCATCATAAATGATAGCCAGGGTAATACACGTGTGGGGATTGTTAAATGGTATTTTAATCAGTGACTTTAGAGACAAACTAAACAATGAATTTTCTTGTGTCCTTTCCTTGTACAGGTTTATTCTACTCAGGCAGGATAAAAATAACAAACTAAACAATAGCTTTTACCTAGTTATAGAAATTAAGTAACTATTTAAGATGGTGAATACATTTGTAAAACGATATGAATATTATATTTGCCGCAAAATATCCAAAAACAATGTCTATTTTGTCTTCATTAAAACCATGGGATATTCTCTGAAGTCATATCAAATTTATTGGAAATCATAAAATAATCAAAAGATAATCATCAAAATCGTTGGTTTCTTAATTGTTACAATTTTCTACTAAATCATACAAATCTTTAACAGTATTTTGAAAATATATAGGAAGGGGAAGTCAAATTATTGCTTATTGGAAATAATAAGAAAAGATAGTGCCACGGCAGTAGTTCATCTGTCTGTAACTGGAGAACGTAGCTGTGAGAAATTTTTACTAAAGAACTGCAATAGATGAGTTTGTAACTTGTGTTGTCCCCGCTGAACACTAAATAATATATTTCATGATAATGTTTCATGGTAAATTCAAGATGCGGCCATATTGGATTTTCGAATCGGACAAGAAAAGGTATCTTGCTCAACTTGACCCAAGGGGAACCTGTGTATCAAATTTGAGAAAAATCCATGCAGTAGTTCCTGAGAAATCCATGATCGCGATAACAAAGTTTAATGGGGAAATCCAAGATGGCTGCCTGGTGGCCATATTGGATTTTTCAATCAGAACACAAATTGTATCTTTCACAACTTACCCCAAGAGGAACCTCTGTACCAAATTTGAGAAAGACCCATGCAGTAGTTCCTGAGAAATCGCGATAACAATGTTTCATCTGGAAATCCAAGATGGCCGCCTGGTGGCCATATTGGGTTTCTGAATCAGACCACGAAAGTATCTTGCACAACTAGACCCCAAGGGGAACCTGTGTATCAAATTTGAGAAAGATCCATGCAGTACTTCCTGATAAATCACGATAACGAAGTTTCATAGGGAAATCCAAGATGGCCGTCTGGTGGCCATAATGGATGTTCGAATCAGAACAGAAAAGGTATCTTGCACAGCTAGACCCCAAGGGCAACCTCTGTACCAAATTTGAGAAAGTTCCATGCAG
Organism: Hanleya hanleyi; assembly: GCA_036873755.1. Classification (NCBI taxonomy): domain Eukaryota; kingdom Metazoa; phylum Mollusca; class Polyplacophora; order Lepidopleurida; family Hanleyidae; genus Hanleya; species Hanleya hanleyi. The sequence continues at coordinate 25,598 of JAVTVY010002964.1, read as the reverse complement.
TAGTTCCTGAGAACTCACGATAACAATGTTTCATCTGGAAATCCAAGATGGCCGCCTGGTGGCCATATTGGATTTCTGAATCAGACCACAAAAGTATCTTGCACAACTAGACCCCAAGGGGAACCTGTGTACCAAATTTGAGGAAGATCCACACAGTACTAGTTCCTGAGAAATCGCAATAACAATGTTTCATGGGGAAACTCAAGATTGCCGCCTGGTGGCCATAGTGGGTTTCTGACTCAGGCAACAAAAGTATCTTGCACAACTAGACCCCAAGGGGAACCTGTGAGAAAAGCTCCATGCAGTACTTCCTGATAAATCACGATAACAAAGTTTCATAGGGAAATCCAAGATGGCCGCCTGGTGGCCATATTGGATGTTCGAATCAGAGCAGAAAAGTTATCTTGCACAACTAGACCCCAAGGGGAACCTGTGTACCAAATTTACTTCCTGAGAAATCGCAATAACAATGTTTCATGGGGAAATCCAAGATGGCCGCCTGGTGGCCATATTGGATTTGTGAATCAGACCACAAAAGGTATCTTGCACAACTAGACCCCAAGGAGAACCTGTGTACCAAATTTGAGAAAGATCTATGCAGCAGTTCCTGAGAAATCGCGATAACAATGTTTCATCGGGAAATCCAAGATGGCCGTCTGGTGGCCATATTGGATTTTTGAATCGGACCACAAAAGGTATCTTGCACAACTATACCCCAAGAGGAACCCGTGTACCAAATTTGAGAAAGATCCATGCAGTAGTTACCGAAAAATAATGATGACAAGATTTCACTGGCAAATTCAAGATGGCCGCCATGGTAGCCATATTTAAAATCGTATCGACACGGCATGAACAAATTCTGGTGTACTCATTGGGGGGAACATGCATGCCAAGTTTCAGCTTAATCGGCCAAGCGGTTTCAGAGAAGAAGATGTTTACGGACGACGGACGATGGACGACGGACAGTCAGGCCATGACATAAGCCCATCGGGCCTTCGGCCCAGATGAGCTAAAAACTGCAGGGGGCGGAAACGTCCTCGCGAGATGAGCATGATGATTGTTTCATGATTGAGTATAGTGTTGGAGGTTCATAGAGTTTGTAACCCTCTAACTGTCGGTATTTCTGACAGCATGGGGTAAATTGGAGCCCATTATTCCGCAGATGACCGCCAGGGGGCGCCACCTGTCTCGTGACGTCACTTCCGGTGCCGGTCACGTGACCGGAACTGACCTTTGACCCCAGGCTTCCGGTCATGCATCAAGTGAGGTATCATTGTAAAGCAGTCGTGATGGCGCATCCGAAGTAAGGGGTGTGTATTCCGTTTTCAACATTCTGCGCATGCGCAGTAGACAAAGGGTACGAAAATAGACATTTTGGGGCCGAGAGGGGCCACTATTGGTCCTATTGGGGCGAGTGAGGTCTCATTGTGAAGCATACGCGAGGGAGCATCCGACGGTATGGCTAAAACGTGCAACTGACGTCATTCTGCACATGCGCAGTAGACAAAGAGTATGGACATAGACATTTTGGGGTGTAGGTGTGCCCCTGATGGTCTGATTCGGTCGAGTGAGGTATCATTGTGAAGCGCTCCTCTAGGGCGATCAAGTCATGGGTGGGTGCATGTAAAATTAGGATTTGACCCGAAAATATAAAAAAGCGAAATACTGACTTTACACCTAACCCATGAGCAATCATGTGATGTTTTTGGGTCCAGACCATTCTTGTTCCAAGTGAACGCCCGCTGCAACAAGGATGACAGATGAGAGAAAAACAACAACAACAACAACAACAACAAGTTTCCAAATAGTTTATTTTCCCCAATGTCACATCATACCCACGCTGGGGGAGCCGCGTTGGGTATGTTTACAATTCAAGAAGACGGATCAGAGGCCGTCCTTTGGCGCTGTCATATTCGTTCTGACCCGTTAGATGTATTCTCGGCTGCTCTTGTCTAGTTCTTTCAGAAACATTCATCTTTGCTCGGTGTGACCTAATCGTCGTCGGGCAGGCCTGGATATTGTTGGGGCAGTATGTCTTGAAACAGTTATTTGCGCATTCTGATCGCATTTTCCAAGGCCTCGGTGGGTGGTAACCCCATCTTCTCTTCTAAGTGACGCTTGGTCTTCATGATGGACCTGTGTGTGGGGTCGCCTTTCATTTCAAGGGGCAGCAGGCTATACCGTTTATAGATGGCCATGGCTGTTTTCCTGATGCAGGGCCGCATGTAAGTTATCCTGTCCTTCGTCTTCGATTACCGCAGCATAACTACGAATAGCTTCATCCACAATACGATCCCAGAAGGTAGGTTCTGTCTCACTTTGCTGGGATGTAGGCTGACTATCTGAGCTCTCTGTATCAGTAGATAGACTGTCAGCAATCTCGGTTTCTGTATCAGCATCCGCCTCAATGGACCCCTCCGTGTCATCAATCCCATGCATATTTTTCTGGTGTCGCATCATATCGTAATGTCTGGTGAACGTGCGTTCGCACTCAGAGCAAGTATAAGGCATATTGACGGTTGAACGTCGACTGTGCGTGTTTTGGTAATACGCGTGCTTTTATAACGCCCGTCAACGCTTAGCTTAACGCTTCAACGCCCTGGTGAATTAGCTCAGAAGCTCTCATTTTTCTCGACACCAATACATCGAAATGCAGTGACGCCCGTCAACGCCCGTCTCATCGCCTTACCGCCCGTTTCAACGCCCGTCTCCATACCTATCTCAACGCGTTATGCATTGTCAACTACATGTTGATGTTGGAGGTCTCCAGCTGGGTCTCCATAAAGGTTTGAAATGCCTCATGCAGGGTCAGCAGATTCTGGGCACGGGTATCCTCTTCGGGTAATATCTGTTGCAGCAGAAGACATACGCGTGTCATCCATTGGATATCATTTATGAGCGTGGTAAGATGAGAACGCATGCGTTGGTCGTTGATCCCACCTTGCGCTGTATCAATAATAGCATCGACATTGGCCTGACGTAACGCTTCGGCTAGAATATCCTCTTTGTCGGGTTCAAACAACTTGGCCTCTGCAGTGCTCATGGTGAAGTGAGGGGACGGGGGCCGTGTGGTCTATTTATAGTGAGACGATCTTGATCTTAATGATGCGTTCGAACAAAAGTTTCTTTTGTGCTATTGCTGTGACATACGCCGCTTTCCAGTTCATGCCCGAGGTTTTCAACATCGACGCTGTTCTTTCGATTTCCATATGGACCGGGTCCTTGTCCAGCAATTTCATATGGGTCAGGAGGTCGGTATACTGCTGACGTAAAACCCGTCGTAGTCTGGGTGCCAATGTATTATGGGCTAACATTACGGCTTCCTCTTTCGAATACCCTTTGCGGTGAAACTTGTTTCCTGTGGCCTCCAACATCTCGCCCAGCTCGGCGTCCATACTTTCCTTGAACAAATCCTTCCATAGCCTCGAGTTCACATTATGTTCTTCAACCTCGGGTTGGTCTTTCACGGTTGGGTGATATTCCGGCACTGATGGTATGAAGGGGACCTGCTGTACGGGGGCGGGTTGCTGCTCTGCCAGATGTGGACTCGGTGTATGGTGTAGGGGCTGTGGTGATGCCTCACCGGGTTACAGGTGAGTCGTCAGCCGGCGATCTTCCGGGGTATGGGTTTTTAAATCTACGAATAGGTAGCCGTACGGACGACTTGTCGCTCCTTGAAACGCCTGCATGAAATGGTCGATGTTCTGAGGATAAATTCGACTACCAAACACACGGATTTGTGCTCTGTCAATGGGATTGGAGAACAACACAAAGTATTGGCAGTTCAAGGCAATATCTCTGGACGCCTTCCCTTGAGGAAAGAGATTCTGGGTCAAGTAGATGACGGGCAGATTGCGATGATGGGACCCTTTGGTGAATAGGTCGGCAATTTTCGAATTGTCCTTGGCCGCACTCATCAGATCATCGAGCACTACCACGTTGGTCTGATCGGGATCGAAGTAATACGGTTCGTCTATGTCGTGAGGAATTCCTGGGACGAAACTCACATTCTGTAATCGCGTAGTTTCGTAGGCGGGCTGCCACTGACTATAACACCATACAACGCGTGTATAACGGATGGGCCCATCCTCTAAAAACTTCATCACCCAGGACGTCTTTCCACATGCCGTAGGGCCGCTCACCGTCATCGTATAGGGATGATCTACTGCACTTGGTGGACCTATAGCGGGCCTCGTTGGTGTATCTTGGTTGTGTTTGCATTGAATGTGTCTGAGCATATTGTCGCGACGAGAGAAGGTTCTCTGACAGAACGTACATGTACCCGACATGGTACCCGATCAACCACAGACTGAGGCTAATGGTGTACAACCGACCTTATATGACAACTCACTGAACTTCATTCCTCCTCCTCCTCCTCACTCCTCCTCGTCCTCCTCTCCTCACTCCTCCTCCTCCTCCTCCACCTCCTCCTGCTCCTCCACCTCCTCCTCCTCCACCTCCTCCTGCTCCTCCTCCTCACTCCTACTCCTCCTCTTCCTCCTCACTCCTCCTCCTCCTCCTCCTCCTCCTCCTCCTCCTCCATAAATCCTCCTCCTTCCTCCTTCCTCCTCCTCCTCCTCCTCCTCCTCACTCCACTTCAAAATGTTATAATAAGGGGAATAACTGTTGTATATATATTGTGTTCTCTGTTATAAAATGTGTTTTTTCATACAACATTGTGAGTTTGGGTTGTTTTGTATACCGTAGTTAACCATTTGAAAAGAACTAATTCTGTCGTATTGACCTTGATGACTGACTCTCGTATTTATGTCTAGGTCCCTCGTTGCCCCTGGTGGCAAAAACTGGAACTAAGGGGAGATAACCGCGGGTTGTCAGGTGACCCGGAAGTGACCCCCTGTGCGCCGTTATTAATATCCGCTTTGTGAAAGGGTGGGGGATCCTTATTGACCTACTTCCGACAGGGGGGGCGCCACCAGTCCCTTTTTTGTTGCACCATTATTAATATCCGCTATTGTAAAAGGGGAAATTGGAGCCTATTTTTCCGCAGATGGCCGTCAGGGGGCGCCACCTGTCTCGTGACGTCACTTCCGGTGCCGGTCACGTGACCGGAACTGACCTTTGACCCCAGGCGCTGCAACTTCCGGTCACGTGACCGGAAGCCTGGGGTCAAAGGTCAGTTCCGGTCACGTGACCGGCACCAGAATTGACGTCACGAAACAGGTGGCGTCCCCTGGCGGCCATCTGCGGAAAAATGGGCTCCAATTTACGCTTTATATACTACTCACATATGTGCACAAGTTTTATACATATGTTGAAAACTTTTTGACATATGTGAAAAAGTTTTCAACATATGTGGAATAGTTAATTTATTTAACATATGTCTAAAACTTTTACACATATGTCTAAAAGTTTTACACATATGTCTAAAAGTTTTCGACAAATGTTGAAAAAAAGGTTTTTACACATATGTCTAAAACTTTTACACATATGTATAAAACTTTTCAACATAAGTGAAATAGTTATTTTATTTCACATATGTGCAAAACTTTACCATATATATCTAAAAGTTGCGACATCTGCCGTAGGCATCGACTGCTCCGTGGTATCATTTTGGCGCCTTTCCCACCTGCAAACAAAGGAACAATCTTTCCACAATGATAACATATTCAGTAAGGTTGACCTTGAAATGGCTGTAAGTATGATGGTCGAGAAGGGCCATCGCTGTATTGTGTTAATGAATCTGGACCGACACACGAAGGCAGGATGCGAAGTCAGGATGCGAAAGACGAAGGCAGGATGCGAAGCGCGAAGTCAGGATGCGAAATCAAAACATGAAGCACGAAGTCAGGATGCGAAGTCGCGAAGGCAGGATGCGAAGTGGCGAAGCCAGGATGCGAAGCGCGAAGTCAGGATGCGAAATCAAAACATGAAGCGCGAAGTCAGGATGCGAAGTCGCGAAGGCAGGATGTGAAGTGGCGAAATCAAAACAAAGCATTGCAAAAACTGGAAGCGAAGCGCGAAGTCACGATGCGAAGGCAGGATGCGAAGCGCGAAGTCAAGATGTGAAATCGCGAAGGCAGGATGCGAAGTGGCGAAGCCAGGATGCGAAGCGCGAAGTCAGGATGCGAAGTCAGGATGCGAAGTCAGGATGCGAAGTCAGGATGCGAAGCGCGAAGTCAGGATGCAGAGTCGCGAAGGCAGGATGCGAAATCAAAACATGAAGCGCGAAGTCACGGCACCTAACGTTGCGACTTCGCATCCTGCCTTCGCGACTTCGCATCCTGACTTCGCGCTTCGCATCCTGACTTCGCGCTTCGCATCCTGGCTTCGCCACTTCGCATCCTGCCTTCGCGACTTCGCATCCTGACTTCGCGCTTCGCATCCTGCCTTCGCATCCTGACTTCGCGCTTCGCTTCCGGTCTTTGCAATGCTTTGTTTTGATTTCGCATCCTGACTTCGCGCTTCGCTTCCAGTCTTTGCAATGCTTTGTTTTGATTTCGCATCCTGACTTCGCGCTTCGCATCCTGGCTTCGCCACTTCGCATCCTGGCTTCGCCACTTCGCATCCTGCCTTCGCGACTTCGCATCCTGACTTCGCGCTTCATGTTTTGATTTCGCATCCTGACTTCGCGCTTCGCATCCTGCCTTCGTCCTTCGCATCCTGACTTCGCATCGTGCCTTCGTGTGATTCATAACACAATACAGCGATGTCCCTTCTCGGCCATCATATGTAAGAGACTTGAGTTCACGTGTTTATTTATCTGTGACCTAGTTGATTACTCCTACACTACCGTATTTCGATTCTGTATGTCAGATCATTGTCTTGTTGAATCAGGCTTTGTTCCTACCCCAGCCCCGCTACCGCACACAGGGGCTTGTTGTTGGCCAGTTAATAATTTAGGATATTAATTTTCATATATACTCTCCTCCTACTCATATTTATGAAGTAGGATGAGAGTATATGAATATTAATATCCTAAATAAGTCACGATGCGAAGGCAGGATGCGAAGCGCGAAGTCAAGATGCGAAATCGCGAAGGCAGGATGCGAAGCGCGAAGTCAGGATGCGAAGTCAGGATGCGAAGCGCGAAGTCAGGATGCAGAGTCGCGAAGGCAGGATGCGAAATCAAAACATGAAGCGCGAAGTCACGGCACCTTCGCGAACGTTCGCGACTTCGCATCCTGACTTCGCGCTTCGCATCTGACTTCGCATCCTGACTTCGCGCTTCGCATCCTGGCTTCGCCACTTCGCATCCTGCCTTCGCGACTTCGCATCCTGACTTCGCGCTTCGCATCCTGCCTTCGCATCTGACTTCGCGCTTCGCTTCCGGTCTTTGCAATGCTTTGTTTTGATTTCGCATCCTGACTTCGCGCTTCGCTTCCAGTCTTTGCAATGCTTTGTTTGATTTCGCATCCTGACTTCGCGCTTCGCATCCTGGCTTCGCCACTTCGCATCCTGCCTTCGCGACTTCGCATCCTGACTTCGCGCTTCATGTTTTGATTTCGCATCCTGACTTCGCGCTTCGCATCCTGCCTTCGTCCTTCGCATCCTGACTTCGCATCCTGCCTTCGTGTGATTCATAACACAATACAGCGATGTCCCTTCTCGGCCATCATATGTAAGAGACTTGAGTTCACGTGTTTATTTATCTGTGACCTAGTTGATTACTCCTACACTACCGTATTTCGATTCTGTATGTCAGATCATTGTCTTGTTGAATCAGGCTTTGTTCCTACCCCAGCCCCGCTACCGCACACAGGGGCTTGTTGTTGGCCAGTTAATAATTTAGGATATTAATTTTCATATATACTCTCCTCCTACTCATATTTATGAAGTAGGATGAGAGTATATGAATATTAATAACATAATTAATAACTGACCAACAACAAGCCCCTGTGCTACCGCAGTTTGTACGATCTGCTTTAGCTACAGGAGTAGAGGTGCGTTTAAGGAAGATAATCATGTATGGACCTCGAATCTAAGATAATATAGTACTATTATTATTATTATAAGCTTCCGTGTCCTCACAGTAGTTCCGCATGTCTCACATAGTCGGAGAGACGAAATACAAACCCCGAAGGGACAGCGCCATTTTGAAATGGTCGTTAGATAACCAACATTCGCGAGAGATTATACCACAGGGAGCAGTCCAGTTCCTTTCCATTAACTCTCCTGGCATTTATTTAACATATGTACAAAACTTTTGCACATATGTGCAAAAACACTTATTTGACATATGTGGAAAAGTTTTGCACATATGTACAAATTTTTTCAACATATGTGAAATAGTTAATTTATTTTACATATGTGTAAAACTTTTCCACATATGTCTAAAACTTTTCAACATAAGTGTAAAACTTTTCAACATATGTGTAAAACTTTTTCACATATGTCTAAAAACTTTTTTTTACACATATGTGGAATTCTTTTGTACATATGTGCCAAACTTTACAATATATGTGGAATAACCGATTAAATACCGAAACGGCTTGCCATACTCAGGAGCACACTTCTTGTCAATGCGGCCAACGTCCCTGCAAGGGCGGATCTACAGGGGATCGAGACGGGGTCAGGTGGTCTGTAGAAGAGAAAGGAGATTTAAGGATACGTAACTCCCTCAGCAGAATGTAAAGCGTAAAAACTTTGCCGGGGCAGGTAACTCTGTATGCACTTTTGTGATTTTTGGCAAATTCCGGGTTATCTCCCCTGATTCGAACATTTGCATATTAAATCTATACGGGACTGGCTTAGGGGGATAGGTCCATACTGGGAAATTCACACATGTTCATTGCGATATGAGTTGGTTGGTCTTTTTTTCACGTCTCACCATGTAGAACACGACGGGAGGGGTCCCGAAGTTAAGCGGTGAAATTTTTCGAAAAGTCCAGGTACCGGGTAGGTCCGTATATAGGCCCATACTGGCGCACTGGCCAATGTTGAACCTAATGGGAAACCCACACATGCTCATTACAGTATGGGTTGTTTGGTCTTGTTTTTCACGTCTCGCCACGAAAAACACGATGGGAAGGGTCCCAGTGCTAAACGGTGAAATTTTTCGAAAAGTACCGGGTAGGTCTATATAAGGCCATATAGACCCATACTGGCTCAGGGGGATAGGTCCATACTGGGAAATTACAAGCGTCTGGTCCGTCATCCATAATTCAGCCGTCGTCCATTAAAGAATATCCGCGTCGTATATGGTGTCGTATGAGGTCTTATTTTGAAGCTCTCGTGGAGGAGCATCCGCCGTTTTCAATATTCTGCGCATGCGCAGTCTGGGCGTAGTATAGAAAGCAGGCATTTTGGGGGTGCGTGGGGGTGTATTTGGGGTAGAGACGGACCACTATTGGTCCAAATGGGTCGTGGGAGGTGTAAAAGTGAAGCTTTTGTGAGGTAGAGTCAGAATGGCGTGTTTTGTACACTATGCCTCACATGCGCAGTTGGATGTAGTGAATAAAGTGGTCATTTTGGGAGTGCGTGGGGGTGTGTTTGGAGTAGAGATGGACCACTATTAGTCCGAATGTGTCCTGGGATGTGTCATTTTGTAGCTCTCGGGATGTAGACCTCGATTTGAAGGGATGTCCACAGCATCTGTGACGTGATCGGTGACGTCATCATGTACATTTACTTTGTGCATGTCCATGTACATATACTCTGCGCATGCCCATGTATTCTTTGTATATCCCTGTACATGTACTATGTGCCTATACATGTACTATGTACCTGTACATGTAATCTGTCCATGGGTTTTCAACATCCGGGACCTCATCTTACATCCGGGTTTCCTCCCGGCCCGGCCGCACGACTGTGCGGGTTATTCGGCCCACGCCTGCGCGGTATCACCGGAAGTGTGCAGGTCACTTTGGTATAATAAAAAGATTGACATGTAATCTTTGTTGTTGTTGTTGTTGTTGCTCTCTTTTTGGACTAACCAATCAAAATAGAACGTATCACGGACTACACCCCGTAGAGCTACGTATAGGCGCGCATGTGTGACATGGTCTATAAAACACGTCCCTCTGGATCCCACACCCCCATTCCTTCTGTTGCAGAGCCATGACGGAGATCCAGCTTTATGCGAATCGCATTTTACAGCATGCGAGCGTGGTTAATTCAACCACGGGTTACCGAGCAGTAGTTCGTTCCATGTTTGCAGATGGCGACGACAACCAGGAGCGACGCCAGATCCTGAAAGAGTTCACAGAAGCGGTCCTCGACAGAGTGGACTCGATGGAGAGGTGTTCCATCACCCACCACTACTGGACTATGACAGCCATCCTTGATGCTCGGGCTATGGACCATGAGCGCTCACGCCGGAACCAACGACGGCTCGTTGGCCTCGCAATAGTCTTTGCCCTATTGACCCTGACGCTGTGGCAATGACAGCGACAAAAAAGAGTGGTTCTTCAGAGCCTCCACAGATGCGCTTATGTGCTACCGATATATACGAGGGTCAGTCACAGTGTGCGTCATTCACCGTTCGTCATTGGGTCAGCTGTCACCGAGGGACCTGACCATAAATACGAGGGACAGTCAGAGCGTGTGTCATTCACCGTTCGTCATTGGGTCAACCATGTCACCAGTCCTACGAGCCATCCTTCCCCTCACCCCTGACGTGGGGTTACATGTCTATGAGGATAAAGTCACCATCGTGGAAGACCGTCCAATTCCCTACTACCCTGAGACCGTATCGACTATGGTTACCCTACACAGTGATGGCTGGACCAAATTTAAACGTGTGTTGAGCGGTGAGCTCGATAGAAACCTCACACACATCGACCCTTCTTTGCACGTGTGGGGCGTTACCACCATCCTACGCAAAGCCTCAACCTAGACCCCGATCTTTGGACGGCCTTGGAGAAAGTGGTGCCTATTGTGGACCAGCTGTTTACACCGGACGAGCGGTCAGCTGTTCAGTTGGCGTGGGATCGTGCCCTGAGTGAAGCGGCGACAGAACCCAATGAACAAAGTACCATACCTAGCAATGGAGCGGAGGCAGACGAAGAGGCCATTGATTATCCGGCTAGACTCAGTCAACCTAGGATATATACAACGGTGGTAGAACCCGAACATCAGACCCCGTTATAAATAAACGATACTCTCCGGGTCCATTAGCATTTTGTCACCATGAAGCGCTGGGTGAAGGCGTTGGATAACTTATACTACAGTCCCGACAGTCCGGCTGCTAATAGTGCATTGTCGGCTCTCTATCGAGCGACCAAACACCCAGGGGATACAACGTACCCAAGTCCGAGATTGGCTCAACCATAAAGGCACCTATAATTTACATCGAGCTGCCCGTCGCCATTTTCTACGGAACCGGGTCATCGTGGGTGGACTAGATGCCCAATGGCAAGCGGATTTGGTCAATATGAAAACGGGGGCGAATCTCATAGCGCCGTTCAAGGACATCTTCAAGACCGGGCGCAAACCCTTGTATTTGAAAACCGACGAAGGCACGAAATTCCTCAACCGACCGTTCCAAGCCTTTCTCAAGAAACAGGTCTTCTTCTTTCACACCTACAACGAGACCAAGGCTTCCGTTGTGGAAAGGTTCAACAGGACATTCAAAGGCCGCATGCATAAATATTTCACCTATAAGAATACAAGACGGTACATCGATGTTCTTCCGAAACATGTGAGTGGTTACAATCGAGCCTATCACCGGAGTATACAGAGATCCCCCATTATCGTGACCCAACGCAATGAAGCCCATGTCCGGCGTGTCTTGTACCCCATACAATCTCAACGAACGCCGAAGGAGGTGTTCAAGGTCGGGGACCCTGTACGGATCAGTAAAGTCAAGGGCAAGTTCGAGAAAATCTACTTGCCGAACTGGAGCGATGAGCACTTTCTGATTAAATGCCGCCTACCCCGACAGCAACGAGTCTATGAACTGGAAGATCTTCAAAGGGAACCGTTGCTAGGGACGTTTTACGAGACGGAATTACAGCCTGTCGTAAAAACAAAGCAAGACTACTACACGGTGGAGCAGATTTTGAAAACGGAACGTCGACGTGGCAAACTGTTTCATTTCGTCGAATGGCAAGGCTGGCCCAGTTCCTTCAATTCCTGGGTCGCGGCCAACCAGGCGAAACGACTATAAAACCAGATACCACCGCCATCATCCTTCATTCCACGTTCGACCACGGTGCTATGGACAAACAGCAGCTGCCTCTGAACACAGCGTCTTTCAAAACGCGCAAAGCACTAGTGGGCTTTGTGGTGACATTAATAACCCTGCTGAGTGCGTTGTACGGAGGTGTGTTTTACGACGTAGCCTATCTCAGCACTCTACTTAACCAACCTAGAACACCAGCTGTGAGTGGCAGTCAAACCAGTCTACAGACCTTCTCTACACCAGTCAACCCCGTGATCGAAACGAGCCCAGTCATCACCACCACCACGGCACGTGTACAAGCCACATCGAGATTCACACCGCGTGTGCAGGTGGCCCTCCACAGTTTCGTAGTAATGGCCCCTGTCTAATTTCACAATACGATAGACTGCCCGTGTTCTGCTACATCATAATTCTTCTTGTCTTCTTAGTAGCTTATATCTATAATACCATCCTATTCAGCATTATCAACGCTGCAAACGAGCACGTACAAATCGATGGCTGGCTTCGCCTACACGCTGGTCGGGATAATGGAGTAAATTTTGTCCTGCCTCAGTTATGCCCCTTGCGTGTTCCTAAAAATCTTGACTCATTTACCGGAAGAAAATCTGACAAAAAACTGGCCGGTTGACCAACACTTTTTTGCCTTTTTAAGTTGAGATCGAACCAGGGAAGGTGTGTAAGAAGTTTAATTGAAATCGCTCCTACAGATTTGTCTGGAAATTGAGCCGAATTTGACCATTTTTCGACATTTTAAGGGGTTTTCTAGAAAAAATGAAGCAAACCTGGAAGGGAATTTCGAGATTTATTTTTCTGTAATATAGCAGTGCTAGGTCTTAAAATGATAGTTCAATCATGCTCTTTTAGAAAATATGTACATATAAGTGATTTGGGTTGAGAATTTTACGATAATTGGTTGCCGAAAAGCGAACCCATAGGCTATTCCATGCCGAATGGAAGAATCCCTGGTGTGCACCCCAAGTACATCCACTACGTCTGAAAACCCACCGGATTTCATCACTCACAGTGAACGCCCATCGACAACGGCGACCGACGTTGCACCCACCACCACCCCAGTTCACTCGTACCAAATTTACAAGAGCGGGTTACCACGACAGCGGATACACCTCCAACCATGGACCCCCGATGGCAATATCCCTTCACTTGCGTCATCGCAGGACCGACGGGTTCCGGCAAAACGCACTTCGTCAGGAAGCTCCTTCAACACGCCAACAGCATGATCACCCCACCCATTGGCCGGGTCATGTGGTGTTACGGAGAATGGCAAGCAGCGAATGCAGCAACGCCCCACATCACGTTCGTGGAAGGGGTACCCAACCTGGCCGATTTGATTTAAATAGTATTTATTTACATTCACAATTCGTGGGGAGCACATTAAGGCAAGCTTATTATTGTATCTCCCGCATACAGCAAAAAAGTACAGGTATGAATTTAATTTAACAGAATAACATACATTATGATCGGCTCGGAGAGGTAAGCATTGGAAAAAGGTGAAAGTAATAATAATAATAAAAGAAAATTCTAAATAAACAGATAAAAAAAATAAATATAAAAAAATACAAAAAATACATACATATATCTGTATCACGAAGAAGCTCGGGGTGTCACTGGACAGTTTGACTTCTCCGTCGGGTCGCTGATCGTGAATCAATATCATTTAAACAAGTTCGCGGATCCAAAATTTATTTTGTTCAGATTTGTCCTAACCAAAGCGTTTACTTTCTGTGATGTAGGTTCCTAAGAATTCTGAATTTTAATATTTATATTTTCGTCTTTGTCGTGATCACCAAATAACAAACGTTTTCGTGTAGGAATTTCGTGACCTTTGAAAATTGTAAACAAATTGTTGAGCAAATGAGTCCTTGGGTTATGAAATTTTGGGCAATGAAAGAAGAAATGATCTACTGTTTCGTCATGATACCCAGAGTTACATTTTGTAGTATCTGAAAGGAAATTATTAAATAAAAGTCTCTTCAGATTGCTACATCCATTCCTGAGACGACATAGTTGAATATTCTCTTTCCTAGGACATACATAATACCATAGCGGTGGAGTGGAAATTTTATGCATATTCTGTAATTTTCGTTTGAACGCAGAAATTGTAGGTGAGCTAGTAACCGGTTCAGGAAGAGGATTCCATTCACGGAGTATGGTCGGAAAAAAAGATCCTCGAAATAAGTCTGTTCGACATCTATATGATGTGAACTGGTTTGCATTGCGCGTGTTATAGGGATTACGAACGAAAACGGGCGCGGGGAAGTGTTTCAACAAATGCAGATTCGTCATGCCATTGGCAATACGGTAGAACATCACGAGTCTGTGAATTTGGCGTCTTCGAGCAAGTTGTTCAAATCCTCCTTCAATATACAGCGTTTCTGAACTAACACTTCTGGTAACACCTGTTATGGTTCTGAGGGCGTCTTTTTGTATATTTTCTATTCTAATTATTTTACTTTGGGGCAGATTATCCCAGACGATGTCAGCATATTCCAGACTTGGTCTTATGAAGCTCTTGTACATAATTTCAAGGGATTTCCGATCTAAAATATATTTTACGCCTTTGAAAATTGAAAGCTTGTTTTGGGCCTTAATTATGATATTTTCCACATGATCATGCCAATTGCCTTTGTTGTTGAATGTTATGCCAAGATGTTTGTGATTTAACGAATGATTTAAAATTGAATTTTCAAACATAATCGGGAAAGTCGTGGGGAAATATCGTAGGGAGACTAAAAGGGAAACTGTTTTAGTGGCAATAAAATCCACGAGCCATGTTTTCGCCCATTGGGAAATTATATTTAAATTCTGGTTGATGGACGTAGTCTGGGCGTTTAGGTTGTCTGAAATTATGTATAGGCAAGTGTCATCAGCAAATAAACGGATGTTGTTTATAATATTGCTAGGCAGATCATTTATGAATAGCAAAAAGAGAAGAGGACCAAGGACAGAGCCTTGTGGTACTCCCGCGTGTAGACGTAATACTGTCGATTCCTTACCATGCAACACGACTCACTGACAACGATATCGCGAATAACTTTCAAACCATTTCAACAAACTACCAGATATAGCGAACTGTTGTAATTTGCGAAGTAAACCACGATGCCATACTCTGTCAAACGCTTTAGATATGTCGAAAAATAAGAATAAGACCTCTTTTTGTTCGTCTATAGCTTTAGTTATATCGAAGTAAATATCAAGTAATTGAGTTACTGTTGAGTTGGAAGGAAGAAACCCCGACTGGTGAGGTGTTATATCGTGCCTAGTGTAGTTATAAAGGTACTTAAACACAACTCTCTCCATAACCTTACTTAGGCAACTCAGTAACGATATTGGGCGATAGTTAGATGAAAGATGACCTGGCCGATTTGGAACCCGACACCGTGGTGGTTCTGGATGATCTCATGGCGGAGACGGATGCGCGGGTCACCCAATTCTTCACCAAAGGCAGCCATCATCGACGTCTCAGTTTCATCTACATCGTGCAGAATCTGTTCAGTAAAAACAAAGAACATCGGAACATCAGCTTAAATGCCCACTGCCTGGTGGTCTTCAAAAACCCGAGAGATACCACTCAACTGCTGCACCTGGCGAGACAGATGTACCCCAACCGCACTCCGTTTGCGTTGGAAGCCTTTAAAGATGCGACAACCCCTCAGCACGGGTATATGCTGTTCGACCTGAAGCAAGCCACCTCCGACCACCTTCGTCTACGGACCGGTATCTTTCCCGGAGAGACCCACCACGTGTACATGCAAAAATAATGTAAACACACCCATAGTGGTTTCCCCCAGCTGGGGTGTGTGTTTGATGTTGGGGATAATAAAAGAATTAATACATCATGGTTGACTTTGTCTCTGTTCAATATTCAGGAGGTAGCCCGCAAAAGGATAAAAAGGGCAGGGTTGTGGGTTCTAGCATTAGTTGTACATGATGTCTGTGCGAGTATGGAAGCACGCCCCGACGCTCCGTGTATTGAAGACGACCCCACCCGAGTTGGTTCGAACCATTGTACGTGGCGCAGACCCTGCTCTCGTGTGCTGTCTGTGTGAGATTGGACTCGATATCTTAAAAGGCAACGTACCACTGACTCCGGCTCAGAAGGCGAAGTTGGCCAAGCATAAGACAGGTCTGCGAACCTTAGTCCAGAAGCGAGTCTCTCAAACACAAAAGAAAAAGGTGTTAAAAAGGCGGCTTTCTCGGGGCCATATTAGCACCGTTGGCCGCTTCCGTGTTGGGTCCAGTATTGGGTCCGAACCATTGTACGCGGTGCGGACCCTGACCTTGTACGCTGTCTGTGCGAGATCGGGTACAACCTGTTAAAAGGTAACGTACCACTGACTCCGGCTCAGAAGACCAAGTTGGCCAAGCATAAGACAGGTCTCCGAACCCTAGTCCAGAAGCGGGTCCCTCAAACACAAAAGAAAAAGGTGTTACAGAAAGGCGGCTTTCTCGGGGCCATCTTAGCACCGTTGGCCGCTTCTGTGTTGGATCCAGTATTGGGTGGACTCTTCGGCCGACAATGAACCACACGACAAAAATGGTCCTCGTAGAACCACGGCTCCTTCAAAACCTCCAATCGCCCTACCCTGTCCCACCTACGGTGAAGACGATAAACACCCTCGATGAAGAGATGCAACAGATTCTACAACGACCGGGGTTAAGTGACAGTGAGAAAGTACAACGGTACAATGAGACGCTTTAACGGTACATGACGTTCATGGACCAATACAAAACCCTCTCTACTCCACCACCACCACCGACCGCAGCACCGCTCTAACAGCCGCCATTACCAGGCGTACCACCCACAGCCCCACAGTGGGTCGAAGACGAAGTGCTGAAGAGTGTACCTGCATCGTTCAATAAACAAGCTGGCCTAGTATTACAACGGATGAAACAGAATCCTAACATGACTTGGAATGATAAAGGCGAACTACTGGTACAGAATCAGGTGGTCACCGGTACCCACATGACGGATATAGTGAATGGCCTCATGCGTCAACGCAGGTCGCACACGGATCCTCGAGGATGGGGGTTCTTCGTTCAAGGCTTGAAAGACATGCATGTGCCACAGGGATTGGTGAGGAACCCCCAGCGCTGGGCCTGGATGCAGCGTGACCAGCAATCGCCGGTGCACGCACAACGACATACGCAACCCCCACATACTTGGGAAACCGAGTGGCAACCGGAGTCACCCCGCCAAAACAACACAACGGCGGGCACCTACTTTTTCACCACTTTTACCACGCCACCCCATGAAACTACGTCCATCAATATCTATGACACGTAGCAAGTCACCGCGACGATCACGACGCTGGATACAACCTGGAATACAAGCATCTAGTCCGTCATTCATAATTCAGCCGTCGTCCACTAAAGAATATCCGCGTCCATAATCCAAAGACCTATTCCATATCCATA
The DNA here is from genome assembly GCA_036873755.1 of Hanleya hanleyi. Taxonomy (NCBI): domain Eukaryota; kingdom Metazoa; phylum Mollusca; class Polyplacophora; order Lepidopleurida; family Hanleyidae; genus Hanleya; species Hanleya hanleyi. The sequence goes on along the minus strand of JAVTVY010002964.1, from coordinate 8,080 downwards.
TAACAGTATTAGCACCAAATTCAAAAAAGACAATCATAGTATACATAAACATAGGCTAGTTTCCTGCAAGAGAGGACCGGTCAACAGTTTTCAATGATGCCGACAAGACATCATGATGTTCCAAAAATATAAAATCCGTATCGCTGATCAGTATTCTTAATCCATAATAATCGTTCTAAAGTCGTTATCTAGAGAATGGTGTATCTCAGTCACGCTTTGATTGTGACTGTTCATATGAGCACCATGAGGATCTTGAAGTACATGGGTTCATACTGTTACGGTCAACCGGGAATTCCTAAGACAACTTCGTTGCAGAAATACCCAGCTGATCGGTCAGGATGGCTGATTATTATTTCATACAAATCGCCAATAGTCAGTTCTGACACCACCGGTTTCTAACCGTAATTCCACATTGTACTGAATACTCTAACGTTGAATAACTGGATAAATGCAGTAATAAGTTGAATAACTTGTATTCGTATAATAAACTCTGTATTGGTTACATCAATAAATTCACTGCGATATCATTAAATTCATCGTACATGAATATCCAATAAACGCAAGCTCTCCTGATGTTCCGTATTCTGTTGTTATTTCGTTCAGATTCTGTGCTACTCCGTTTTCGTGTCCTGAGTATGTTTCTGGATCCTGTGTAATTTGTACATCATATCCCGATCTCTAATGGGAGATCGTTAGTTACGTTGGTATTTCATAAAATTTCACCCCGTCCTTTATATCTGGTTACTTCCCGACTTTTAAGTTATCTGTGTGATCTGTAATTCACGTCCGTACCCCGTCCTTTATGTTTCCTTGTGAAGCTGTGCGTGACGGTAGGTGTTGATTCCCTGATTCTTTGCATTGAAGTTGAACCTGTGTTATAGTTCCTTTGTTATGTATTATTACAACCACCCCTGAAATGTATTCTGTTTATATTCGTGTCTGATTTATCCCTAGAATCATATGGCACTGGTATCCGGGGCTGTCATTGATATCAGCATTAATATATGAGTTGAAGACAATTAACCATGGAATATACAGCTTGAGTTTACATTCTAGCCCATTGACTACTGAATGTGCTCTCTTGCTGTATATTTTGTTCATCCAGATATTTATCTAGGGGTCCAGAAATAAATCCAAGGGTACCGAAATAGATACTGTTTTCAGTACTCGATTTTGGGTCCAGTAATCAATCGTTGATAATTTTATACATGCATAATTGGTTGTAACTCTGGAATAGACAGCTTGAGTTTACATTCTAGCCTATTGACTATTGAATGTGCGCCCTTGCTGTTTATTATGATCATCCAGAAATAAATCTAGGGGTCCAGAAATAAATCCAGGGGTCCCGAAATACATCCTGTTATCAGTACTCAGTTTTGGCAATTTTAGATATGGGTTAGTAGTATATAAACGGCATTACAGCGCGTATTGACCTCATTTCGACCTCATTTCAAGGTCACAGAGGTCAAGTGGAGTATAGTTCCGGCAGAAGCACCAAAAGCTACCTCCAGCACAGGAGAGTTCCAAATTTGCATATCACGTGATCCAGGTCAAAGATGTATTCATCCGCGGTGATGCGATCATGTCTGGCGGTGATTCGGTCTCGGGAAAAAGCTTCCGCGGAGAAAAAGTAGTCCCTAGATAAAATTGTCCGATTGGGTCGAGTGAGGTATCAAAGTGAAGCCTATGTGAAGGAGCATCTAATGGGCTGGGTGTGGGGTTGACATAGCGGCATTCTGCGCATGCGCGGTGGCCCAAGCGTATGGAAATAGCCGTTTTGGGATGTAGGGGAGCTACTAATGGTCCAATGGGATCGAGTGAGGTATCAAAGTGAAGCATTCGTGAAGGGGCATCTGATGGGCTGGGTGTGGGGTTGAAGTATCGGCATTCTGCGCATGCGCGGTGGCCGAAGGGTATGCAAATAGACGTTTTGGAGCTAGTGGAGCCCCTAATGGTCCAATGGGGTCATATGAGGTATCAAAGTGAAGCATTTGTGAAGGGGCATTTGACTGGACTAGCGGCTCGGGCGTTGTCACCATTTTGCGCATGCACAGACAGGGAATTGTGGGAAAAGGGTATGGAAATAGACGTTTTGGAGCTAGGGGAGCCCCTAATGAGCCGATTGGGTCGAGTGAGGTATCAAAGTGAAGTATATTTCAAGCACGGGTGGGTGCATGTAAAATTTTTCCTGAAAAAAAAAAATACGGAACACGGACTTTATCGAAAAACCTGGGAAAATGCCTATATGGGGTATGGGGGGTATATAGGTCGCCGGGCTTAACGGGGCTTGCCTATCAATAGAGTTATCTCCCCCTAGTTCCAGGGTGGGTGTATGTAAAATTTTCCTGAAAAAATACGGAATACGGACTTTATCCTAAATTACGGGAAAATGCCTATATGGGGTATGGGAGGTATAGGATCAATGTTTGTCCCCCTGGGAAACCTACTTCTCGACATTTGCGGTATGGGTTGTGGGGTCGCGTTTTCTTAGTCTCGTCATTTAGAACATGATAGGAAGTGTCCCGGCACGAATCGGTGAAATTTTTGAAAAAGTACGATATAGCCCCATATAGTCCCATACTGGGGGTATAGGATCAATGTTTGTCCCCCTGGGAAACGTACTTCTATGCATTTGCGGTAGGGTTGTGGGGTCTCGTTTTACTCGTCTCGTCAAGACAAACATGATAGGAAGTGTCCCGGCACGAAACGGTGAAATTTTTGAAAAAGTACGATATAGCCCCATATAGTCCCATACTGGGGGTATAGGATCAATGTTTGTTCCCCTGGGAAACCTACTTCTATACATTTGCGGTAGGGTTGTTTGTATTTGTTTTTCACGTCTCGTCATTTAGAACACGATAGGAAGTGTCCCGGAGCGAATCGGTGAATTTTTGAAAAAGTCACCGAGGCCTGGGTAGGCCCATAGGGCTATATACTACATGGCTATGGGTGTATAGGCCCATACGAGGTGGAAATGTTGGAGTCTAGGTGAGCCCCTAATGAGGTCGGTTGAGGTCTTATTTTGAAGCTCTCGTGGAGTAGCCTCCGACTGGGCTAATGGTCCGTCCGTGTCCAATAGTCTGCGCATGCGCAGTCTGGCCGTAGTATAGAAAACAGGCATTTTGGGTGTTATGTAGGGGTGTGTTTGGGATAGAGATGGGCTATTCACGGTTCGAATGGGTCGTGTGAGGTGTCAAAGTGAAGCTTGTGTGGGGTAGAGTCAGAATGGTGTGTTTTTGAATGCAAGTCGCGTTAATCTGCGCATGCGCAGTTGGTTGTAGTAAGTAAAGTGGCCATTTTGGGGCAGCGAAGGAAGTTATTTGGGGTCGAGATGGGCTAATCACGGTTCGAATGCGTCCTGAAAGGTGTCATCTTGTAGTTCTCGGGGTGTACACTCCGATTTGAGGGATGTTCGCGTCATCTGTGACGTCATCGGTGACGTCATCGGTACGAGTAGTAGCGAAAGTGGCCATTTTCGGGCAGTACATGAAGGTATTTGGGGTCGAGATGGGCTATTCACGGTTCGAATGCGTCCTGGACGGTGTCATCTTGTAGTTCTCGGGGTGTACATTCCGATTTAAGGGATCTCCGCGTCATCTGTGACGTCATCAGTGACGTCATCAGTACGAGTAGTAGCAAAAGGGGGCATTTTGGGTGCTATGTAGGGTGTGTTTGGGGTAGAGATGGGCTATTCACGATTCGAATGGGTCGTGTGAGGTGTCAAAGTGAAGCTTGTGTGGGGTAGAGTCAGAATGGTGTGTTTTTGAATGCAAGTCGCGTTAATCTGCGCATGCGCAGTTGGTTGTAGTAAGTAAAGTGGCCATTTTGGGGCAGTGAAGGAAGGTATTTGGGGTCGAGATGGGCTATTCACGGTTCGAATGCGTCCTGGAAGGTGTCATCTTGTAGTTCTCGGGGTGTACATTCCGATTTGAGGGATGTTCCCGTCATCGGTGACGTCATCGGTACGAGTAGTAGCGAAAGTGGACATTTTGGGGGTGCGTGGGGGTGAGTTTGGGTCGAGATGGGCTATTCACGGTTCGAATGCGTCCTGGAAGGTGTCATCTTGTAGTTCTCGGGGTGTACATTCCGATTTAAGGGATGTCCGCGTCATCTGTGACGTCATTGATGACGTCATCGGTACGAGTAGTAGCGAAAGTGGACATTTTGTGGGTGCGTGGGGGTGAGTTTGGTGTAGAGAGGGACTATCCTTAGTCCGAATGCGTCGTGTGAGGTGTCATTTTGTAGCTCTCGAAGTGTACATTCCGAGTTGAGGCATGCCCGAAGCATCTGTGACGTCATTGTTGACGTCATCAGTAGGAATAGTAACGAAAGTGGACATTTTGGGGCAGTGAAGGAAGGTATTCGGAGTAGAGAGGAACCATCCTTGGTCCGAATGCGTCCTGGGAGGTGTCATGTTGTAGCTCTCGAGGTGTACATTCCGAGTTGAGGGATATCCACAGCATCTGTGACGTCATTGGTGACGTCATCAGTACCAGTAGTAGCGAAAGTGGGCATTTTTTAGCAGTGAAGGATGTTATTTGGTGTAGAGAGGTGTCGTGTGAGGTGTCATCTTGTAGCAACGCCCACCAAAGCCATTCTTAATGCTTCAACGCCCTGGTGAAATAGCTCAGAAGCTCTGATATTCCATGGAATTGTCACTAATTCTTCGAAATGCAGTGACGCCTCGACGCCCGTCGTTACGCTTTAACACTCTAACATAACACTATGATATAGACCGGAGAGAGAACAACAACAGCAACAACAACAAGGATGACACATGAGAGAACAACAACAACAAGAAGTTTTTTTGCATATAGTTTATTCTCCCCAATGTTACATCATACCCACGCTGGGGGAGCCGCGTTGGGTATATTTACAATTCAAGAAGATTCTTGTCCAATCAGAGGCCACCATTTGCATGTTTCATATTCGTTCCTGTCCGTTAGACGTATTCTTGTCCAATCAGAAGTCTCCATTTCAGAAAGTTCCATCTTCGGCCATGTTCGCTCTGAACCGTTTATTCTAATCACCGTCGGGCAGGCCAGGATACGGTTGAGGCAACATATCCTCAGATAGTTGTTTGCGCATTCTGAGAATCCATCAGTGCATGGGTGAATACTTTCATCCGATGGGGGTGGTGGTCAGTTTAACCACGAAGAACGCAACATTGGTTACCCTCTCCACTATCCACTTGGTGTTGGGGCTTTGTTGTTGGGCCCATTCCAAGGGATCCACGGTTGCCAGGTTCTCCAGCATCGTCTCTAGCGACGCCCGGTTAATGATGGTAAACGGTTGGTCAAATACCCGGATGTTACTGCTCGGGTAAAAGTATCGGACTTGATCTGTCTCCTTATGCTGCAGCACATAACCAAACGCCAGATCTAACTTGAAGGACGTTGCTTGGTCATTGAAGATGGCTTCCACGTAGCTGCGTAGACGGGCGAGGTCGGTCAGTCGAAAATTGTAGATATCTTGAATAGGGCGATGACGGTGGAAACAGTGCCGTATCATGGTCCAATGGCGCCGATAGATGTCACTCACTGGATGGTCGTCCTGTAGCAGATCGCTAGGGGCATCCACAGCATCTTCCGAAAAATGTTCGATGCCGTCAGGCGTATGACTCGAAACCGTAACGCTGGGGTCCGGCTGGATATCCAGGCCCTCCTGGACTGTAGGTATAGGCGGGCTCTTCGTCATCGCATCACCAGTGGCGTTCGTCTCCCCGGGTTCATCTTCTCTGGCTCTGACCTTCCGCGGCTCCTCTTTAGTAGAATGTTGTCGCACATGCCATGGTACCGGGGCATGAATCAAACGTTGGTGCTGTCTTAACCGACTGGGTCGTTTGAAGAGTCGACCACAATCGTTACATTGTACCGTCACACCCTCGTGGAGTGCCTTCTCATGGCGCAGTAAATTATCCTCCCGATTGAATGATCGTGCACAGATTATACAAGTATACCGTGCATCGTTGTGGGTGGCGGCCTCGTGACGTCGTAAACTTTCTATTCGAGCAAACTGCTTCTGGCAAGTTGTGCAAGTGAACATCTTGGTAGTTGACAGAGTATCGGATGAAACGACCAGGCCGCTTACCTTTTATAGTACGCTAGCTGGTGATCTATTTTTAGCACACTCAGTTCAACTACCCCAAGTCGAGGACCAGACATATAGAGTATGTATTGCATGCTATGGTATTCATCAGTGCAAGGGTGGCACATTCAGCCGATGGGGGTGGTCGGTCAGCTTGGTAACGAAAAACGTAACATTGGTCACACTCTCCACTGTCCACTTGGTGTTGGGGCGTTGTTGTTGGGCCCATTCCAAGGGATCCACAGTGTCGAGTTTCTCCAGCATTGCCTCTAGCGACGCCCGGTTAATGATGGTAAACGGTTCGTCAAATACCCGGATGTTACTGCTCGGGTAAAAATATCAGGCTGCTTGGTCTGTGTCCTTATGCTGCAGCACATAACCAAACGCCAGATTCAACTTGAAGGCCGTAGTTTGATCGTTGAAGATGGCTTTCACGTAGCTGCGTAGGCGGGTGAGGTTGGTCAGTCGGAAATTGTAGATATCTTGAATGGGGCGATGACGGTAGAAACAGTGCCGGATCATGTGCCAATGGCGCCGATAGATGTCACTCACTGGATGGTGTTCGTGTAACAGATCGCTAGGAAGATGTATGGGTTCGTCCACGAAGTGTACTTTGCTCTCCTCGTCGTGCAAAATCTGGCCCAATGTCTTGTCGTCGGAATTTGACTGTTGAATTAGAGCGACATCATCATCTTCAACCCTCGTGCGATGGGTGGGACTTCCCGCTTTCTCGATACTGGTGCCTACGGACTCTTCTACCTGCAGACGTGACTGCAGAACAGGGTGTCGTATGCGTTGGTGTCGCAGCAACTGACTGGTCAGTTTGAAAATCCGACCACATTCTTCGCATGGACGCTTGGGTACTTCATGGCGTGCACGTGTGTGGCGCTGTAAATGATCTGGGCGCTGAAACGACAGTGTACATATCGTACAGCTATGCCGGGCGGTTCCTTCGTGCTTGGTAGCCTCATGGCGGCGCAAGTCGTGCAGACGAGTGAATGCTTTCGAGCACGTAGTACAAGTGAACATCTTGGTGGTTGACAGAGTGTCTGATGAAACGACCAGGCCGCTCCCCTTTTATAGCACGCTAGCTGGTTATCTATTTTTAGCACACTCAAACGAACCCCCACAAACAGGTCAGTACCATCTCCTTTCCTTCAATACACATCGAAAGTGACGTCATACCCCAACATGTCTAAACATGATCCGACAACATGAAAAGGATGCAGGTCAAGTGCACTCAATGACCTGGTGTACAAACGACCTTATATGACCACTCACTCACTCATGTGTGTGTGTGTGTGTCTGTTTACCTGTGTGTCTGCGTCTGTGTGTATGTGTCTGTGTGTGTGTGCATGCATGTGTGTGTGTAGGTATGTGTGTGTGTGTATGCATAGGTGTGTGTATGTGTGTGGGTGTGCGTGAATGCGCGTGTGTGTGCGTGTAGGTGTGTATACGTCTGTGTGCGTGTGTATGTGTGTGTAGGCGTGTGCTTGTGCGTGTATATGCGTGAGTATGTGCTTGTCTGCATCTGTGTGTGTGTGTGTGTGTGTGTGTAAGTGTGTGTGTGCTTGTCAGTGTGTTCACGCGTATATGTGTACGTGTGTGTGTATGCCTGCGTATGCGTGTGTGTATGCATGTGTATGTATGTCTGTGTGTGTGTTTGTGTGTGCTTGTGAGTGTGTACGCGTGTGTGTATGCGTGCGTGTGTATATGCGTCTGGGTATACGTGTGTGTGCTTGTGCGTGTGTGTATGCATGTGTGTATGCATGTATGCCTCTGTGTGTGTAAGTGTGTGCTTGCGAGTGTGTTTCTTAGATCGGAGCTCTTGGAGCTCAAAGCCTGTGGAGCTCAGAGCTCGGAAGTGACATTTGCATATGACCTCTGTGAGGTCACTTCCGCTTCCGTTCACGTGACCGGAACTGAGCTTTGACCCCGGCGCGCAAAGGTTTCCACCGCGGTGGAAACCTTTACACCTCGCGCGCCGGGGTCA